>JARKHS020017518.1:0-252500 GCA_030143305.2 Amblyomma americanum | reverse complement strand
CCGATTTCTTCCAGTAGTAGTAAGTGGTTTTATTAAATTAATAAAAAAAGAAGGAAAAGATATTTGCTAGCCCCGGTATCTGCCATCGATATTGAAGCACCTGGGCTGGGGCAGCAGAAATAAAGAATAGCAGGCAGAATGGAGAAATGAAATGAAAGAGGTGAGGAGACAGGAAGAGAGGATAGCGGGAGAAGTAATATGTGCAAACTTTTTACACAATAAGAAATGTGTCCAGGTTGTGCGCGTGATTAGTTCATTTTAGAGGAATTAAATCACACACGCGCACAGCACTGTGTTGGCTACAACTGGAGTAGGGAGTGGAGTGTAAATATGCAACAAATGAGAAAAAAGGCCAACTAAAGCACCAGCATGCTCGAGAATAGCAAGTGATAAGATTAGAGCCCTCGATAAACAAAGCTTGTCAGGTGCTTTCGAACGCTATCAGCTTACACTGGATGGACAGCTGCCGGTCTTAAAATCCTAGCCTCCTTGAGAAGTGTAGCACTTTCTTCTATGAATAGAGGGTGAGCTTACGCTTGTCAGTTTATGTTCATGTATTAGGTACAAATGTGGGTTAAAAAGGTCCACTTCTAGGAGTGCATACATTAGACCCGTATGCGTCACACGATGACATACGAGCTCATTTTCAACACGACCGATGCGCTAACTTTCAGACAAAGCTCCCACTGAAAAACCCACACATGTAACACCAGCCTGCGTTTCATGATTATGTGGAGATCATTATCGTGATTGGTCTTTGTATCAACCAGCAAGATAACGCCCACTCTTTGGCCAAAGTAGAACAGGCCTCGTTGCATAACAGGACCATGCATGATGACTTGACAGTACCCGTGCTTAATCTCAGATGGGAATTCCCACTCAGACACCCAAATACAAAAGATGTAATTTAAAACTTTGTTACAGAGAACACTTTCTCTGAACGCTTCATATTTTGGATGTCAAGAGAACATTCATTTAAAAGCGCTAAATCAATCACAGCTACCTGCATCAATCGCAATGTAGAGAACATTTTCGGCAGATGGAATACACAGCATCTCAATAAAGAATTCCCACTCAAAAGCTCACATGCATGAGGCCCGAATGGTTCGAGAAATCATGTACTACGAGTTTTCCAGAGCGCTTATTCTCATGCCCGAAATGAAAAAGCGGCTTGTAATCCCATGTGAATGAGGCACGCCTCGATAAGAGGACTATCCAAGATGCAACCTCGAGAGTGGCCATCTTTTTACCTATACGGGAACGCCTGCTAAATGAATCATGTGCATCCAGCCTGCATTGAAATCACGATCATGAACGACACATTCTTCTGAGCGCTCAACTCTTACCCCGAGATCAGAACGCCACTGACAGGCGCACATTGCTCAGACCTAGCTGTATTATACAGGACTGTGTAGTTGAGGCTCTTCATGCTCTGACCTAGCACGATAACGCCCGCACAGAACACATGCACCGCACCTGTCTGTATGTCATAACAATGCAGGACGAATTGTTCCTAGCATTAACTTTCTTACTCAAGAAGACCGGCTCGTTTATAAGCACGCATAGATCACACCTTCCTGCGGCACACGATCATAAAGCGCACATTTTTCCTAACCTCATATGCACGATCAGATTCAGGAGCCAACATGCATCACAGCTTTTTGCGTCATACATTCTCTGAGAACTGATCCCCCTGAGCACACCTTGTTTGCCAAAGATCACCCGCACAAAGGCTTACAATAATCGAACCTGGTAGTGTCACACGGCCGTCAGACACCTCCACTGCCCCTACACTTAAACTGAAATGTCCCATATAAAGTTGACATGCGCACACCTTCCTGGAGCACAATATTGTGGACAGCACGCTATTCGCAATGCGGGAAAAGCAACTCGACGAGCTTTCGAATGCGTATTTTCGACGTTGGACATTTCGAACCACATTGCCTAATAAGAAAATTTAAAGACAGGACTGACCTTCGAAGCTGACAGACATTCATTTCGCAATGTAGCCTTGCCGCTAAGACATAAAAATGAAAACGTTTCTTGGTTTATTTATGCCAAGTAATCGTCTAATTATTAATTCATATGAGGTGCGTAATGATTCAGCTCAACAGACCGCACCGACGTATCTCTCAGAGTTTTTAAAATAAACATCTGATAAGGTTAAAACAAAACACTCTGCATTTGGATTTCGCCTCTCCACTCTAACCCGTGGGTTTGAAAGCCAATGCTGCTGTCACTTCGCTGCGGAATATTGATTCTTGCTGACACTCGTGGCCCTGAGAAAAACGGCCTACAGGCATCATTTGCTCTTTTGTGACCCCTTTTTCTTATTTATTTTTTGAGACGGCTAACTTTAATTTCATTCTGATAAATATAACCTCTAAAATGTATTTCTGCCTCTTTGCGTTGTTTCTTTTCTTGCGTTCTATTTTTGCTTTCTTTAAAAAGTTGGTCTTCAACGCATAACTAAACCATTAACTTTTGTTTTTTTACCTCAACTATCGCCCGGAAACATGCATCAGTGCATTGCAGTGGTAGCGTGGCTGGATAAAGCGCCACATCCGCTTTTAGGGGTGCACATAAGGGGTGTATATTTCAGATCCGATTAGGTCTAAGTTTTTTTAACGCCTCTATTTTTTCGACAGTCTTGTAATGGTGTGAACTCGGACGGATGGAAGTTCATCAATGAGGTAAGATAAAGATATAGATGTAAATGCATGCCTTCATTAAAAGGCCGCGTGGACAGAACTAACCTACGCAGCATGAAAATGCTAGGAACGTCGTGGCGCTTGGACAGTACATCATCTGCTGGCGCGTCTACATTGGAGTTTTTGTTTACAACGAAGGCTATCGAACACATTTACACTCAACAGCAAATCATGCGATTCTTTCGTACACCTGAAATGGAACCACAGTATCATGCAGAGACTTCATGTAATAGCTGTCACCGCCTTCATTTCGATTGCAGCAGAAAGGTGTGATAATAAATATACCAATTTGAACGATGGGAAAGCATTCCAAAGATACCGGTATAGAGGCATTGTCACGTAGGGGTGGGATAAAAAATAAATTTGCGATGGAATGTTTAGTGATGAGGTGCTATCGGCAGTTCATCCGTGCTGACAGAGACATGAATAATGTTGCAATGGGCCGGTGGCAACTGAAGGGCAAAGGCGATGATGACAATGACTTGTTAGCAAAGAACCAACGTTCGAGAGATCCGGACAGGCACAAAGCTCATATTCAACGAAGGCTTTTTTTATCACTTCGAAGCTACGCACTTAGCCATTTCAGTTCTGAAATGCTTTCAAGCACTTAGCTATCTTTATTTCAATACTGAGCTTCCATACCAGCCGGCGAACTTCCCAAGCAAGACAGGTAATCGCCCAAACATTGTAATTGAGTGGTTTTAATCTTGGCCTTTGTTGAACTCTTTCTTCCATTACATTTGCAATATTGTGCCGCTTGGTTTAGAGAGAGGAAAAGTTGGGAATGTGCGGACGAGTACTAATACTGAAAATGGGACCTTTTAAAAGGGCACCAGAGCCGATTTGTGAAACAACTCTAAATGCAGCAAATCATCTTTTACTCACCTTACTAAAAAATGTTATATATTAACGCTTTAAAAGAGTATTATTTATTATTGGCGAGCAATATTGAAGTCTCATAGCATCATTCGGAATGCACGCTAAAGCTAAAGATGTTTTCTTGGTCATGTTGTTCATGCGTCATGTCTGGAGCTTGTATTAGTCCATATTTAGGCTGGAACAGCTTCCTCATAATAAAAAAAATGTACTGAGTTTTATTGCACATTCCGGCATAAAACGCTAAAAGCCCAGTTTTGAACTATCGGCTGCAGTACCGCATGCGGAAATGATTACTACTTAGCCCTGGTGCCCTATAAAAAGCATATGCTATAAAAAGCATAGAAACAGTTGCGCGTCATATGTATTCTTTGCGTCGGCAAGGGATTTTTATGGCACGTGTATTGCCTCCAGTGAAAAAGAAAAAAGCTTGAAAAAATTCTTACTCTGCACTGGGATAAGTTATAAAACTAAAAACGACCAAACATGGAGATTCCATGGTGTCGCTATTTGTGATCAGTCATAATAAAACTGCGCGAAGAGGACAGGGAACGAAGAGGAACACGCAAAGCGCCTCTTCTTGTTTTCCTGTCTTCTCCGCGCAGTTTTAATATGACTCATCTCAAGAACCAACCAGCCCAACTTTATGCCTTACCTGTTTATGAGTTTCCGGCTAGTAACTTCGTCGTTTATTAAAAAAAAGCGAGGGCGCCATTCTGCTTCAAGTGATGTAGGTCCGGATTAGACGGGCCCTCCTCTACAGTTTCGGTATTTGCTTTCAGAAAGCTTAGTCAACAAAATGCTTCAAAAAACATTTTTCTTTTTCACCTTTCAAAAACGCACCAGGCCTTGAACAGTTTTAAACGCTACAAAAGCGAACAAGTGTGGGAAGGTACTTAAGATTTCCGCATTTCAGGTCGTTAAGCTTTGTTGTGGACGCCGCAATTGCAGGACTTCTCGGTCTTTCAAGCACATCGCTCACTCGCGTATGGTTTCTTGAAGTGCACCGGAAGTTCAGCGCAGAAGAGTTTGTGCATCGGGCCTCCGTCGAAGGCAACATACTTAACCAGCAAAATGATAGACAGAAGTACAGCAACCTCGCCACGGAAGTACTATTATTTTCGATAGACAGTCGGTGGGCAACAGTTGTTTAAAAATTCATAATTCGCCTGTTTGCGGAAAAACCTAATGGCTCTGTTTTGGACCCTCTTTTGTTTTCTATTATTACGACGCGACAAATATTGACTCAAAGTATTCTTTAAAACTGCCTATAATTAGCTAAAAATAAGATGCCACGCTTTATCCTACGGTAGTACTCTCCACATCAGAGAATGTCTGCACTAAAACGGCCCCTAAACCTCTCTTACCTTAACATATGACGAAAAATTATTCTACTTACTTTACTGCAGCACCTCATCCTTCGTGCCTAGGCATCACATCACGTATCATCTGGCGCTGGTCATGGACATAAAATTCAATATCCAAGTTGCCCATTAGTTTTGTAACTAATGGTATCTAGTTTCTTACCTGAGAGCATAAAGACTATTACCGAATCACTATCTTCAAGCTGATATTTACTTACGTTTCTTGAATCACGCGAAGCATTCAAGCTTGGTTGAACTTCTCGCCTCTAACTCTTGTTATTATATCTCTTGTTTATCATTTCAAATCGCATATTCAACAGTGTTTTGCCACATAACACCAGTGCTCATCATGTAAAATATTGTTTCCTGAAACCGTAATTTTATACCGTCATTTTGCGCTGTTCGTCAACTGCTTCTCTGCCATTTGCTTTGTTTTGACATGAAGCCTCCTGCCTTTATGTGATAATTCTTTTCTTTGTAAAGTGCGTTATCGGCTCTCCGTCCTCTATAACGCCCAACCGTGCTCAGGTTATCAAAAAACAAGTATCTGAATACCATAATAGCTAGAGGAGCTGCTAGCATTGTCGACTCTGGCTCAGAAAATCATCGACGCTTACTGCTGCGTCGCAATTGTTTGATACTTTTACTGTAGCATACTGTGTGTTTCTTGCTGTCTATGATGCCCGATACCAAGAAAAAATAGTTACCTAAAAATTCTGTTTTCTTTTTTTTATCCTGAGCAACACCTCTTGAGGAATGTCTTTGCCCGTGCTTCACCACTGTTCTTTTTTTTTTGTAAAGCATCCACGAGTTATGCCTTCCGGATATCTTCCGATTACAAAACATCTGCGCCCGATCCAGTACTTTGATGTATCTCAGAAGAGACCGTTGTTTATACATAAATAATTACGTCTAAAACTACGATCATGTTCCACATGCTATACATGATTCCAAGTCCCGCGCAGCGGTTCATCATTCACAGTTGACATCCACACACACAGCTTTATGCAGTCATGCGCTCCCTCGCCTGCGATCTGCCGACGAGGAAGTTATAGACTGTGATGTTTTTCGAGCTCATTTTCATCAGCACACCCACCACGATGGCGATCACGATAACGGCTGCGACACCACCAATCAAGATCCACATCCACAGTTTCGTAAAAGGACCTGACACCTGCCGGCCTTGGACAACATCCGGAGGTGCAGAAGGTGCCGTAGCAGAAGAAGCTTCTGATGTGGTCGGCTGTGCTGTTGTCGGCTGCGCTGTGGCCGCCTCAGTTGTGGTCGCCACTGTTGTGGTCGCCTCTGTCGTTGTTGCCTGTGTTGTCGTAGCAACTGTGGTTGTAGCCACGGTCGTAGTCATTTCAGGAGGACTGTAAGACACTGGCACAATGTTCGACGTCGTGGAATTGAGTCTGTCACTGTTGAAGACGCGAGCCGCCAAGAAGGCACGCCAGTTGACAGCACCGTCGGCCCGAGGCGTTGCAAAGGACTTTGGCAGAGACAAGGTAACCTCGTGCCTGGCACCGGAAGGTAGTGGATCGAGATTGCCTTCGACGACATGCGCTGTTGTAATTTCTATTTGCTTCTCGAAGTCGGTTTTCAGTTTGTCGTCATCTTTACTGGCACGTATCTCTATAGATGAAGCTGGAAAGTGCAATATCGGAAGTCAAAGAAGTGAAGCACGGCTCATGTTTTGAACTGACAGGCCATGTCGTATTTTTAACATGATCTAAAGTTATTGGCGCCCAACATTGGTTTCTCCTTACTCCGTTACACAATAAGGCGTTGTGACACAAACTGAGTACTTCTAGGTTCTGACGTCATTTAATGGTTTTTAACCTACAGATACAGGTTTAAATATTCTTACCGTTGACGATCATCACATAGATCTTTCTTGAGTTTAGTACGTCATGCCATGTGTTTGTTAGTCTTGCTTTTGATTCGTCATCATCATCAGCCTGACTACTCCCACTGCAGAGTAAAGGCCTCTCCTATGTATGAACTACCATCATTAATAGTGAACAAAAATGTATTTATGTCTTAAGCTACCTGAGTAAGGTCTTTCTGCATCCCCCGGGAAATGCATTTGCAGAATCATCTCAATAAGTGTAAGTTTGAGAGGTGCGGTTTCCTTTTTGTGTGCAGGATGAACTATTTTGCAGTATATATTGCAGTAAAAGAACGGTTGTGAAAGCCGCTGGTTGCAGTTGTAGAATGTTAATATCCCTGTGTTTTTCGTTTTCTTCCTCCTATAGTTGGCCTAACTGCCCAAGCCTGTTTTCGTAGCAATCTGTTTTGAGTCAGTCACCGCAGGGTCCTAATGCTATCTGCGAGACGGTTAGAGTAGGTTTCCACGCATGTTTTTTTAAACTAATTTCCGACGCACTGTACCTGGCTCTCCGTTTCGAATGAGGGCAATAAAGTTGAATTTAAATGCACACACACAAAAAGAATCCTTAGGCCCGTTTCACCTGCATGCGATTTTCGCCAGCGCCACTGTAAATTCCTTAGGTCTGCGACTGGTGAGGGCCGTCGGTCTAGTCGCAGACGGCTTGCGATCGAGTTCCGTCCGGTTTGTATTCAGTCGCAGCGTCGGTGTGTTCGCTCTGCGGCTGACCAATGGGGAGCGCCGAGACAGCGTGCGAAGTATGGTACAAGCACGATGAAATTTCACGATTAGAAATTTATCATTTAGAAAAGCACGATGAGAAGATTCAAGCACGTTGAAATTTGCAATCGTGATTCTACAAGTCTTTGTTTCGACCAAATTGCTGCCCTCAATGATAGCTGCCAAGAAATTCAGTGAAGGCCCGTCGCGTACAAGATTTCAGAATATTTAAGAAGCGTGTTGCTGTCCTGTTTAGCCATGGCTTCCTAAATTGAATCTCTGACAGGCGCTTATTAGTTTCAGTAATGATAAATGGTTTGATTTGATGCTAAATTTCACGAGAAAGCGTGCTTCAATTTCGCCAAGAATAAATTTTCAACAGCGCCGTGTTTGTCTCTTCCTATGTCTGGCCCTGTTGTCTAGCACTGTTGAAAACTAATTCTTGTGATGGAGCACCAGCTCGCCTAGTCTGCCGTCCTACTACACTTCGATTTTGTCTTCGCTTCAATAAGCCTTTTCGATCATATATATGCTTTCTCATCGACGTAAAAAAGTACTTTTTTCTTCATGGGAGATTCTGCGGTGCACACAGGTTATCCAACGCACTGTGGCAGAAACGCGAACTAACAAAATATTCAGGCCAAGTGCACATGGCTTCTGAAACCATTCTTTGACGTTCTCACTGGATGCTTACCGTTTCCAGATGTCAAATGAGCTCCGGGCCACGTCCAAGTGAGCTTCACCAAAATCGTTTCGTTCTGCCCTGGACGTATTTCAGACACGGCAAGGTCCCGGATGTCTCCGGGAGGCACCTGTGCCTCCTGAATGTCTTCCGTCACTTGGAAGGATCCTCCTTGCGCAACCCTCTGGAAACTGTCAACCTCTTGCGTGGCTACCGAAGTCGCATTCTCCGCTTCGGCGGTTGTGTTGACAACAACGAAGTCGTCGATCGAGTATTCCAAGTCCGCATCAGGGTCGGCATCTGAATGAATTTGTTTTTTGCTGGTATGTAATAGGCCTAGCTAAATTCCTCCTGTCATCCTTATTTCGTTGATATCAATTTAATGTAGTCGCGTTTAATGGCAGTGATTTTAAACCATGGTTATAAACAGGTCGAACGAGCTGGAAAAAAAAGTATAAAATCTGAGAAATTTAGATTTTGGAGGAACGTTACAAAGGAAGAGAAATTATGGTTTCAATCAAGCCTTGAGCTTCAGAGGGAGTGCTCCACTGTTTAGAGCATGTATAGCACGCTGAAACAAAGGACAAAATAGAGAACTCATAGTTGTCAGGATACTGCGAGAGCTTCAGGTAAATACTGATGACGCCTTCGCCGGATTTACTTTCTTTATTAAACCCGAAACTTTACGTTGAAGTTTAACAGACTAGTTATAGACGGTTTACAGACTAGTTATAGACGGTTTACAGACTCCTGCAAGTGTAATTCTTTCTTGAGATGCATGTTGCAGCTTTTGCAATCAATTTATCAAAGAAAAAATTCATTTTTATCGGAAGCAATACACGCGTGCTGCAAATTTTAGGCTGATCAGCTGGACAATGAGACGCTGCCTCTCTCCCTGTTTAATCACTTGTAAGGAAAAAAGCGCAGTTTACTGAGCAGTATTATAACATTTAGCAAGTTCTTCGAGCCCTAATTTAAAACCACCCGCCATTGGAACAAGTGCGAAAGGAATTTCTTTTCTACGACACAATTGGACGTGCAATGCTTTCCACACAGCATCAGTGGGGTCTTCAGTAATATTAGCATACGCCGCTTCTCCGAAATATCCGAAATAGCGCCATTAAGTTTGGTATTTACTGTTTAACGCTATAGCGGTAAGGCTCCCATCATACAGAAGATTGCGCGTGGGCGTCGTTGGCGTCGTGACCGGAAAATCCCAGGAAAAGCAACCTAGGTTGGCAACCTAAGTCACGTGACCTTGCGGCGTCATCACAACCTGCCCACCGCATTGTGAGCAAACTGAGCGCTGTGGCAGGTGGCAGTTACATTAATGATTGGTCGCGCGGAATTGCCCACGGAGAGAAACCTGGGTCGTGCGCGCGCCACCTGTGGCAGCACCTGTCATCGCAGTGCCATCGCTTAACACCTGCACCGCTGCATGAGGTGTCGTATGAGGGCTCCCAGTGATGTATGAATGTAAAGTCGAGAATGATCAATTCCATATATACAGGCGTTAACCCACTAACGCTATCGCGTCATATTCATAAGGCGGAGCTTAGGTGTTCCTTTCAATTTCTAACATTTCCAAACCATTTTTACGTTCTTTTCAATTTTGCCCCTAAACGAAAGTGGTATTAAAGCATTCGATTTTTGAATATTTATAAGTCATCTTTATAAATCATTCCTTGGAGTGCCTAAGGGTTTTCTTGTGTGCGTGTGTGTGTGGGGAGGGGGGGGGATAAAGGTTCTGACAGAAACTAACAAGTAAGCCCATGACGCTCAGTGAACTAAGTGATCGCATATTACGATTTGCTTTCAGATTCCACTTAACTCTTTCTTTACCAAAACAGTTCAAGCAGTTTACCACCGTGCCATCATGGTTGGAATAAAAGGACTGGTATGTTTTTTTTTGGTTGATTTGGGTTTAACGTCCCAAAGCGACTCAGGCTATGAGGGACGCCGTAGTGAAGGGCTCTGGAAATTTCGACCACCTGGGGTTCTTTAACGTGCACTGACATCGCACAGTACACGGGCCTATAGAACTTCGCCTGCATCGAAATTCGACCGCCGCGGCCGAGGTCGTACCCGTGTCTTCCGGGCCAGCAGCCGAGTGCCATAACCACTCAGCCACCGCGGCGGCTCAAGGGGACCGAATGAATCATTTCATACCCCGCAATTTGAACAACGGCCAAAATAAAATATTCTTTATAATCCGGCCCGAATCGGGATTGGTTACGCTGACCAGAATGTTTCAAAAATGCTGTGCTTCAGTTTGAGCGTTCTGTCCGACGTATGAAACATTATATAACATTTTCAATTTCCGCGATACCTCTATAAGGGGAGCGATAACGGAAATCATGGCGTTCAAGGTAGCGTCATCATGTCGCGCCGTTCTTGTTCATTAGCATCTAAGTACGGGCATTTCCTAAGCATCGACACTTGACTTTGTGGATTCAACCAACAGCTTTGTGCTCAAAAACTAATATCATTCGTCTGTTTTTTTTTTCAGAAAAATATGACTGTTCCGACGTGCCCAGGAGTCAACAGGTGAACGTCTGTAACTTTAGTTTTTTTCATTGCCGAGGAGAGCCGCTGCTTTCCGAGCCTCACTGAATTTACCAAACATATCCTCAATAATTCTGTGCGGCCAGCAGTGTAGCTGATTCAATGTTTTCGAACACGGGTCGGGGTGTGCCCTGGCGGTGCGCTGCGGAGACGACACATAAAGCACGTCGCGTGGACATTTCATTTTTTTCACTAATTAAAATTTTGAACACATAGAGTTTTGAAACTTCAAATACAACTCGTTTTCTAAATAATAACGTATAAGAGTATATTCTAATTTTTATTATACTTTCTCACAAAATATGCCCCTTTTTTCAGAATTTACAAGAAGGCCTCTAAAATTTTTCACATCAAAGGTATTTTTTATTTCTTAAGCAATAAACACTCTCTTTTGCGTTATGTCTTCATGAAGAGACCTCAGTCAGCAACGCTATGATGTCCTACAGCAAAGAAAATTGTTTAAGCTCAGATGTAAATAAACTCTTTACTCACACCAATCCCAAATTGCTTTTCCCATGGTAAGCAAAGAGCAAATGCCTGCTTGAAAAATGTTTTTGTATTTTAAAGTGTGGTACTTTCTAGACTTCTCTCCCTAATACTGTCAGCAATAAAATCATGCCTTCGTTTGTAGCTTGCAATGTTATTACACAGATATTTTGGAGGCGGAAAGCAATCAATATTATTAGAATAATCTACGCCTCCATGGAGGGTTCTTTTGAAACCGATTGACTTGATGTAAATTTTGGAGCTGCGGAGCGTAGACGTTAGTTTCCAATAGAATTCTGTTTGAAAAACAAAATGCCAGCCACAGGCAAAAAGTAGGAAAGAAACATGATCGTGTCCACACTGGCTCAAAGATCACTTCTCAGTGTCGACACCTAGCGCCTGAAGCACGTACCTTATTTCCTTCCAAAATCCAGGCACTAGCGAATATTCCTCCAACATTCCTTCGGGCGATCGAATGGTAGCAAAAGAAGACTTGTCTTCAGGAAGGATGGCACGAAATCTCCAATCGCATTAAAATTCGTATCCCAACAATTCAGCAATTTCAGGACTTGGGTTAAGCACATTGCCGGGGAGCATAAGTGACTGGGGATAGCGATGCTGTGGCCATCACAATGTATTACGTTGGTCCTATATATACTAAGAAAAGCAATGCCGGCACGTTCTTCAGATCTATATATATGGTGAAGTTGCGCGAAAAGAACACATAGAAGAAAACACAAACATTGAGCGCAGCTGATGCTGATGTTGAGCTCTTCCCGTATCATGTATTGAGCCTGTTCTTCTCGCTCATGATTGCCGTGTCTGTAGAATTACATAAAGTAGCCTGAGAAATTCCTCAACTCCTAACGACTACTGGTGACCGCACCAGTTGGCGCAATCTTATAAGTGTCCTCTTCGGTTCCGTTGGGTTGACTTTGATGCAGCCTCTCGGACTCTGTTCAGGTCTGGGTTATTCCACTTGGTGTTAAAGCGGACGTCTTCAGTGTGCTGGAGGGTGGAGGGCTACGATTTACCTCCAAGTAGCTGCTTTCAGCAGGAAACACAACCGCGAACGGTGATGCCGGAATAGGATTCACCGCTGTAAGCGATGTAAGCACGAAATGTGAAACGAAAAACTAATGGAAGGGGTCACTTAAGTTACGAATCAAGGGTATACTGCAGTAGCTTCTACGGGATAACTCCCATATGTGCAGAATTGGTCGTTCTCGGCTTTGCGTTCATAGATCCATGGGAGTCCTCATACCCCTCCTGGCGCCGTGGTGCAGTAGTCAAGCGATGCGAAACCTGCCTGCGATGGCAGGTGTTGTCAATTGTGCAGCTTGTGCGACCGAAGTTGCTTTTCCTGAGCTAACTCTCGCGTCTAATCACTAACTTAAATGTTACCTGCCACGGTGCGCAGTTTATTCACAATACCGTGGACAGGTTGCGCTGACGTCACAAGGTCACATTACCTAGGTGGCCCACCTGCCTCCTAGGTTGCTTCTCTGGAGATTTTTTGGGGATTTTTTGCTCACGGTGACTGACGCAGCCGAAGCCGTAGATATTGCCGGATTCCCTCCGATACGAACTTCTTAATGCTATCACGTTAAAAATCACAACCATGGAACAAGTTGCCGCTAGTATCAAATGCTTGCTTAGCCAATTGCTAAAAACTGTGATGAATAACTTGCACTGTCCAGTCAACAACACAGACAGCGTCGCAAGCCTTGCGGAGTACGCCGGAGTTACTCCACGTCATAAGCGTTGAAATTTCGCCACTGCACTCATAAAAAGCTGCGCCATTAAAGAATTCGAACATAGCTATTAAATATGTGCGGGAGATTTCTGCAGCTATAAAACTGGTGCAAAAATTCCGGCCGTCCGTTTCCGCTGATTACCTCCAGACGTCCTTCCCTTGCAGGAGGTTGGTAAACCTATCCCTGCATGAAAAAACGTGTTGCTGAACAACTCACCTGTAGATAAAGTGAGCATGGTTGTGGTCATGAAGGAACTGCCAGAACCATGTTTGGGTTCGGCGAGTCCAACATTTTTGTGGCCGGACACGTGGGCTGTCACAGCGTACCTTCCCTTCCCGACAAATTTCGTGAAGTATCCGCTGTACGTGCCATCGTTAGCCTGGAGATCTGGATCTACACAGACAGGGCAGGTAGAGAAACGTCGGGTAAATAAATGTAAGAACAAAGAACAGCATGCGTAATAAAATACGCTGCTTCCGAAAGCATCTTCAGCAGAAAAGTTTCGACGTGACGCGTTAACCGTTTTCTGCTCCATTGCTCAAGATTTGCGTGATGAGTGAAATTTTCTTGAAATATGGCTTGTCAACATCCACACCAACGCGAGCCAAATATGTAAAACAGCTTTTACATACATTCATACATATTTACATGCATGCATACATACATACATACATACATACATACATACATACATACATACATACATACATACATACATACATACATACATACATACATACATACATACATACATACATACATACATACATACATACATACATACATACATACATACATACATACATACATACATACATACATACATACATACATACATACATACATGCATGCATGCATGCATGCATGCATGCATGCATGCATGCATGCATGCATGCATGCATACATACATACATACATACATACATACATACATACATACATACATACATACATACATACATACATACATACATACATACATACATACATACATACATACATACATACATACATACATACATACATACATACATACATTTTATTCTTCCAAACATTGGAAAGTTCTGGACTAAAAACTGACAGCCTGACGAGGCCCAGGAGACACAATACATGGCAGTTTTGCAGTAGTGCAAAATTGAAGTGGGATATTCACCCCCATTGTATAAAAAAACAACTTACATGAATATGAATAACACTTAATATGACTCACTGCATACATCACATATGCAACATAAAGAGGTTTCACTTCAGTCTAAAGAATAGCCAAGAAAAAAATATGAAATGTTGCTTTCAAAACAGATAAATAAATTTTTAAACAAGGAAACTGCATTCACAGATCATGAATTGCAAAAATATGAGCTCAGCTGCCTAAGTCTGAAGCTAAAGTGCAAAACTATTGATTGAGCGCAAGTGGAAGGTTGTAGCTAAGAGACTGATATCTGCAGAAAGTGATAAAACACGGCAGTTTATATTTATCTGTATTTCTTGTGTTAATACTGGCATTTGAATAGCGCTGTTCCAAGGACGCAAACTGATAATATAGCGTTTGCTGTGTGTGGAGAAGAATACTAGGCTGCCTGCAACAAATGATATTCGTATACATTATCTACGCGTATAACATTTAGCAAAAGAAATAATTCTTTGCAGGAAGCACGAATTCAATATCTGCGATGCAATGGACGATTTTCTTTTGATTAACTGCAAGTTTGTTGAAGATAGATTTAGTGGTTTTGGCGCAAACTAGAGTAGATTAATTTAGAGTTGTATAATTCTTCCCTCAGTCAGTGCTTCATGACGGCTGTTACGAGCTCTGGGTGCGCAGTGCATAGATGAGAAATAAGGACTTTGATTGGTTACAATTCCGACGCTTCAAAAGCCAATTTGAGGAAATGTGTTTATGCGTTTCAGGTAGACAACAATGAAGAGTACTGAATTTTCACTTGAAGAATAGGGTCTACGAATTTGCTCGCAACAAGTCTGGAGGATCTGAGAACACCTTAACATCGATTCAAAATTTGTAACACCGCGTGACAGAAAGCAATTGTGATTTCGCTGCCTATAGTAAAGCTTCCTCTCATCCTTTCCTGTAAACTATACGGCGTTATGGTTCACAACTGCGCTTAACAACATTTCTGCCCAGCGTGAAAATGCACTGTGAGAAAAAAAATGCACAACAGAAGAAGTGGAAAGGATGCGCGCAGTCCTGCCCGCAGTCATGCGCACATACTGCCAACTAAGTTTACGCCTGCGTTTTTTGCGCTGCGCAAACATTTTCAAGATAATCATCCATTAAATGGACGAGACTTGCCGCTCTACTACAGCCAGTTTCCTTTTTATTGGCCTCTGTTTTCCTCCTGTTCTGCACGCGTCGTATTCGCTTCTTCCTCTGTTGTCCATCTTTTTTTTAGCGCAGCACACGCACCCAATTTCAACATGAACATCCTCAAACTGGCTAAGCTTGCCGCTCTACTAGAGCGTTTCGGATATTCAAGTATCCTCGCGTTTTGATAGGTCATCCATATTAGCTCTCCCAAATGTCCTACCCCGGAATTGCAGACCCCGGGAGTTCGTTAAGCGTGCTATTTTTCTGATCGTGCTTTCTCGCCACCGTGCATTCTTGGTTATCACGGCTCAAGAACAAACGCTAGGTTTTAGCTCGAGGTGTAGATGTGCGAGATGAGGTGGAAGGTTCGTACCGAAACCGTCGTCATTGAGCTTGACCGAGACTTTTGGATGTGGCTTCGGCCTGGACACCTCTGCAGTAACATCGGCGTTCAAGACGATCTTTTTTCCTTTTCGGACCTGGGCCAGAATGATGGCCGCGCGCATATTTGGAACATTTAGACTGGCCATGTGGCAGGTTGCCCGAATCGGCTCGTCATCTTGGTCCTTGGGTTGAGACTTGACTTGAATGTTGATCTCTATCTCTTCAGAGCTTGAACTCTGCACATTGAGCTGCCACAATCCTGCCTTGAAAATAAATCAGTCAAAGAAGAAACAGTCTGAGCTCCGCATTAGTTACTGGTTAACCAAGAAATAGAAGTAGAAAACATAGCAAGTTTTTTAGGCATGGCGGCCCTTCAAATGATAATGATAGTTGACTAAAGCCTTGACGACAATTTAGGCACAGCAGTGGAAATTCAGGTTTTTTGCATTTTAAGGCCTTTCATTATAAATTATCACTAATTAATTAATAGACCGCCAGTACGTGATATATTTGTGATTATACTCATATAGCGTAAAATAAATGATTTAAAACTTCAGTCCAACGCGCTTGTCAGTTATGTTAAAAACACCACTTAGGGGGAGCAAGAACTACGTAAAGGTCACATGATTATCAATACTTATTCAGTTCTTTTTGCACTTCTCTAGACGTTTGTTATTTGAGTACACGAAATATACTGCCACTAACCACGCAACAAAATTATGGCAAACAAGCAAAACCACACGAAATATTCGCGTTTATCAACACAGTGGAAATATACCTGAACTTGTCTACCAGTGACCTCTTCAACAAAATCAAAGAACATATTTCCCTATCCACTCTACGAGGCACGTTAAATATATGAAAAAACACTATTTTAGCTTGTTCATGCACAATGTCTGAAGAATTTTGAATGTATTGTATATCTTGCCTTCTTTACAGTTTTCGGGCGGCATGATGGTATAACTTTTTTGATCGTCTGCCAAAGCCGTTCAACTTTGTTCTGTTGCTACTGGTTGCGTACTACGTGACGTCATCGCTTCTATTATTGATACAAATTCTCTTCTCTGCTTTCTCTTTGAGTTCAAGCCACTGTTCAATCTATACGCATATTTTGCATTGTGAGTAAAATAAAGTATCCCTAGTCTTTCATAAAGAATGTCTTTTAGTACTGAGCTCTAAGTCATATATATAAATCAAAAAGAGAGTCATGAAATGCGAGATGTCGCCTTACCTTTGGAGAGTTGGGTATGGAGATAGTCCACCTATTTCCCTTTCGTTCCACAGAGCATGCATTGCATTTAGTCCCGCTTGGATCGACCAGCCACACTATTATGGGCACGCTGGTTTGCGTGGTGCGCTCAACGATCACAACGGTGTCGCCCAAACCTTCCTCGAGTATGAACGCCCTTGTTGCTCTGCTTTTAAAGCTCGTTGTGGTGTCCACTAACTGTAAACAAAAAGAAAAATATGCGAGACTGTCTGAGCAGAATAGAAAAGAAGGATGCTAGGGAGGACTATCAAGGGCAATTCGTGACGTCTGTTATTTCAGAATCTCTTGTCACACAGAAGCAGCTGTACACACTGAAGCAATACACTCTTTCGGATGGTAAGGCCTCATGCCCGATGACACTGTTCACCGCATGTTTACAGGAGGTATTTCGAGGCCTGAATTGGAAACAGTTGGGAATAAGATTAAATGGAGAATACCTAAATAATCTGCGATTTGCTGATGACATTGCCTTGCTGAGTCACTCAGGAGGTGAACTGCAAATCATGATCAGTGAGTTAGACAGGCAGAGCAGATCGATGGGTCTAAAAATTAACATGCAGAAAACCAAGGTAATGCTTAACAGCATAGGTGGGGAACAACAGTTCACAATTGGCAGCGAGAGACTAGAAATTGTGACGGAATACGTCTACTTAGGGCAGGTAGTGACAGCTGATCTGGATCATGAGAGGGATATCACTAGAAGAATAAGAATGGGGTGGAGCGCATATGGCAAATTCTCGCAGATCATGAGTGGCAGTTTACCAATTTCCCTCAAGAGGAAAGTGTACAACAGCATAATCTTACCGGGACTCACCTACGGGGCAGAAACATGGAGGCTAACGAAAAGAGTTCAGCTTAAGTTAAGGACAACGCAGCAAGCCATGGAAAGAAAAATGGTAGGTGTAACGTTAAGAGATCGGGAGCGGGCAGAGTAAGTGAGGGAACAAACACGGGTTAATGGCATCCTAGACGAAATCAAGAGAAAGAAATGGGCTTGGGCAGGGCATGTAATGCGCAGGCAAGATAACCGCTGGTCCTTAAGGGTAACGGAGTGGATTCCAAGAGAAAGTAAGCATAGCAGGGGGCGGCAGAAGGTTAGGTGGGCAGATGAGATTAAGAAGTTTGCAGGCAAAGGGTGGATGCAGCTGGCAAATGATAGGGTTAATTGGAGAGACATGGGAGAGGCCTTTTCCCTGCAGTGGGTGTAGTAAGGCTTATGATGATGATGATGATGACTCTTTAGTATGGTTAGGCCTCATGTCGTATGAGAGTACATACCTCTGTGCTCCGCTGCGCAGCCTCGTCGGACTGAGAGGTGGTGGAAGCGACGAAAGCTTTTTCCATCCCGCTAGCCGTGTCCCTTTGGCCATCCTCGAACGAGAACGCTTTGGCTTTTGTTTCCACGGCTAGTTCCTCCAGTTTTTTGTCGGCGGAGGATCCCATCGCAATCGTGCTGACTGTGACTTTGGCTTTCACCAAATCAGCCTTGACGTCGGCTATTCTGGGCGACTCGTTCTCTTCGCTGTCGCTAATAAGAACGATCATGGCGCCTTCCGGAGTCTCGTCAGGAGTGGTCAGCAACTGAGCCAGAGTACAGCAAATATGTCAGTGCCAGTGGAATCTAGAGGACACTCAGGCAATGGCTGCATTTTGTCATTCAAAATTTTCGCGACGCATATATCGACTACAGTACCTTCATTAAATGCCATGCGCGAAGCGTTACCGCAAATCGGCGTCTGCATTCATTGGATAACAAAAAAAAAGTTTACCTTTCTGCGAAGACATGTCCGCTCAAAAACTGATACTTACTGAATCAAAGGCTTTATGAATGCTTACAATTTCAACCCTAAAAGGCTCAGGTGACCGAAGATGGAAGTTTCTCGGAGCGCCCTCTTCCTGGCCTATATTCTGTTTAAGGCTATATCCCGAATGATTTTGGCCGGGAGACGCAATTTTCGCAAAGTCGCGCAACGTCAACAATATAGCTGCATTACTCATAACCAATGGATCTAGCAAGCAGATCTTTGAAATTTAACAGCTTGTAAGAAGCTGGAATGAAAGTCGGAAGATGTGCCTAGAAGGAGCACTCAATGAGGAAGATGAGTTGTTGCGCAAGTTGGTTCACTGTAGAGTAAAGATGGGTTGCGCAAAAGAGACATTCACATGAAAGAAGACAGGACAAGGCCTTGTTCCGCCTTCTTTCATGTGATTGTCTCTTTTGCTCAACCAATCTTTACGCTTCAATGAGGAGGGCTGCTTAAAAAGTAGCGGCGTAGTTTTTTTTTTCTTTCTCCATCCCCTTCCAGAATGTCCTGGCTTCAGTTGTAGGTGTTGGTCGCCGCACGTTCGGTTCATGCCATTAGTTTTCTCTACAGGAAGCTCGGTCATTGATTACGCCCCTACCCCGAGCGCGAAGCAGTTTACCAAAAAAATTAACGTCCCTGCACTCTAAACACTAATACGCATAAGGGGAATAAAAAGGAGAAAATAAAGTAACTCAAGACAGCCGTCTTCTTTCACCTTGATTATTATGCTGCAAGTTGTGTTACACTAGTTGCGATATACAAGCACATATATTGTTATAGCCTGCACTAACGGAAGGATGGCAGACGGACTCAGCCATTGTGGCAGTGCCAGTAATATTGGTACGCGAAAAAGATACTGCTCAGTTCCCACAGATGAAGCGCCAAAATTTGAAAAAATCAACAAAATATTCCTTTTTGCTATCCTTGGTTTGGGTGATTCTAGGCTTCGTTAATACGTCTGTCATAATGAGCAACTTATGTACACACATTAGCCTCCACAATAGCTTAACGAGGGTCTCGGCTGCGGCAGTCTTGATGCCACTGGTAGCATAAAAAGGTTCTCGCGCACCCGACGCCCGGCCTGTTTGATCACGTTCCACGTGACGCTCGCGGTAATACAAGTTCTATGGACGAAGGTGGGGCTGGTGAACACTTTCAAGTTTAGGTTACATAGCCGTAAATGCCCCCGAAAGCAGAACGCACAGCCGCCGGCGTAGCTCTGTTGTTAAAGCACCGTACGCGACAAGCGGAGGTAACTGATTATTCCCACTGGCCTCATGTAGTTGAGTTGTTTCTTGTTCTACTTCCAAACAATTATATTTCAGAAGAGAAAGGTTCCGGGCTAGTTGGTAATGCATTGTACTTAGAAACAGCGCGAAGAAAGGCGGAAAAAGAACTGAATTTTCTGGGTTGCTTGATGAACTCTTAAGATTTATTTTGTGCCACTTACAGATAAATGATTCAATGATACCTTGTTGGTAGTGCCTTTATCTTGTTTTATCCTCCGCCGCGTCATATAAGATTTTAACGCTTTAACCAGCCCTTTTTGGGCACGTTTTTAAAGTTTTTACGTCTTTTATTTTCTGTGTTCACTTATATTTTCCCATCTGTGTCCCTCATGGTTTTAATTCATTCTCCCCCCCCCTCTTCTGGGTAATTTTTTATTAGTCTTGTTTTTGTTACTGTCACCTGACCACCTTTTTGCGGCTCTTTACACCGTCTTTTTATCGCTTACTTCGTTCGTTCCTGGTTTTGAAATTTTGTGACGCGACCACACTGATTGCCGTTTATCGCTGCAGCAGCCTTATTAACCACCCTCTCATGTCTTCTATTTCAGAATCTTTCCTTCAAATTAAAAATTCAGTGGTGAGTTAACGCTCATGTGTGTCGTTTCTTTGTGGTGTCCAGGTTTCTTCGCACTGTTTTTTAGTACAATTATATTTCGACTATGAAATTATTACACTATCATTATTCCACTTATCAGCTCAAAAGTTTAAGAATGAACAGTAACATTTTACTGTGCTGTCCTTGGTGTCGATGACTGTCGCGTTCCTTACACTTATTTCTTACAATAACGACATAAAGCTCATAGGCTTCTTTCTATTAGAGATATCCAAAATACAGAGTTATGGACATAACGAAGTTCAAAGCATATGTGGCTTTAATTTTTGTCGTTTTCATATACCCGCATAATAAAACAAACACTAAAATCCTAGCGGGAGGCATTGCTTACGTGGTACTTTTCGTCACCTAAGGGGCACGTCCAGCTGCTGGCCTACGGCGAGCTGTTGCACCGTGGTCCCGAGCTCGCAGTTGTTGTAACCATCTAAGCATGCTCTAAACATTGCATGGTATGATCCGGCCCTCTTTGTTTTAATCTCAATTTAGGTCTTTCCGTGTGATCCTTTCCGGCAGGCTTGAGGTGTGTAGATTTGACACTTCGCCCTTCTTTTCCTTTCTCGATGGGCAAAGCCTCATGGCTTCGCGCGCACATAAGGGGCTTACCTCTAGAGCTTTCTTGAGGCCACAGCCAATGCACGTTCTCGACGATGCTTTCAGGTTCTTCACAGTGTTCAGGAATCCCTGCCTTGTGTTGACATTCACAGGCATCAGGGTGTGTTCCACTTTGGCTTGTGTACTGCACGTGATGATGGCTAGCCGCCTACTGCCGTCCTCTATCCCGCTGATGTAACGTTCTGCAGATTCCTTCACGACTTCCATCCACCTCTCTGACTGCAGCAAAAACAAAATTAAGAGTGCTGGGCTGGAGCTGAAACATAGACGTGTCAATATGTGCAAGTGGACGAGATGAAAGCTTTAGTTGCATAACAGATCAATTTTGACAGCATTGATCGCGCAGCGATGACCTGATCGGCGCTCTTTCCACTGAGTTTTGCTGGCGAGAAGAATACGGCTTTAGAGATGCTCATTATATACACTCCACACAAATTTCTGCAAACTAAATAGTTATGAGTGCTTTCGATGTTTATACTTATATGGTCCGTTTTAAAGTGAAATATTTAGATTACAATATTTAAATTTTCAAAATATTTAGATTTAAAAGACATTCTAGGGTCGCTGTCTCGTGCTCGGCTTGTTTTTTTTTTATTATCCTTTATGAAGCCGCAAACTATCGGTATTGAACTGCGCACAAATAGCAAACGGAGTAAACTTGATAACCGGGGGCTCATGTCGGATGATCGGGTATCGTGCAAGCTTGCTGAAGCCTATTGTTAAGCGCCAGAAGATATTGCACCGGTGATCTGAACAAACATAGTGCAATGCCTTCGACAACTGACATCAAAAGGCCTCTCAGCAGTGACTGCACTTTGAATTAGTTGATTGAAACTTTTTATTTCGATTGTTGAGATGTATTTGACTGCCGTTCTGCGCGAGTATATCGCCTCTCACTAACAGATCACGTGAATGTGTGTTCGCTATCCTTTCGCTGAAAACGCAAGCATAGGTGCCATCATTTATTATTCTTCAGACAACAATTTCACCGCTACAAGAGGAAGCATAAGTTAGGGTGATGCAGGCATAAACGTTACAGCAAAATACAATGGCAAGAAGCAGTGCTTCCAGGCGACCATTAGGAACTGAAAACCCCACTCTATTTGCACTCGGGAGCTTTTCTTTCGGACAGAAAAGGTGACTCCTTTATTGCGTGCCATTCGGACACTACTGCTCGCAAATAACTGCTCTGAATAGAATGAAAATAGTTGTTCTCCTGGTGAGGAAAACGCTCTGCGGCATACGCCACCTTAAGTGCAGGCCCAGATGTAATACAGAAAGTACAGGATGGTACTTGAAGGCTTGCGTGATAAACATTTGGATGACGTTTTAGCGCTTTGCACACACTGCCGTCAGTAATGTAAGCATTGGCCACGGCTCTGCATTGCTCTGAGCTGTCTTCTTAGATGAAAAATAGGTCCTTCAATCTTCAATTACATGCCTTTTCAACCAGTTCATCCCCTTTCCTTTTGTCTTCGATTAGACCTTAGTATTACCTCTCAAATCTTACACTGACGGTTTTTGTCATGTCATGCCAGCTATGCAGTTCTCTTGAATTCTTACAAGGCTTTTCATGGCCTAAGTTCTTCTGTATTCGCGGATTTCTTTCTAGCTTTCAAGCTGACTATGCACCAAATGTACTTTAAGCCACTCTAAATATCCTGCTTATTTTTTCTATCAACTAGGATCTATTGTATCCATGCGTATACATGGAGAACCCTGTGGTATTCTTGTGCGGCCGCTAAATAATTTATCATTTAATTTCTTCTTGGCGCTATCTCGGCTTCTCTTTAATCGACCGAACGACGGCTGTGACGTCAAATTGACGTTTCGGTCACGTGATCCACTAGAAAAACTGTAATATAATCGCTGACAGGTCATTTTTTGTCATTTCACATCTTTGAAAAGGCTGTATTAAATATCATAGTGAGTTAAAACTACATACCCGCGATTATATTACTGTCTTTCTAGTGGATCATGCGACCGAAACATCAACTTGACGTCGCAGTCATCGTTCGGCTGATGAAACTGAAACAGAAACAGCATGAAAGAAGAAATTCAATTATACATTATTTAACGCTTGTGGTCGAATACCATCCGGTAATCCATGTCTTCTGATGTATAACGCACCGTTTGCAGAAGCAGACGCGCGATAAAATTAGGTGTATAGAGTCCATTAAGATATTTTTATTTCATTTTATGTGATTTGATTTGATTTATTTTTGTCAAAGTTGCAAAGGCTCGAACAAAAGTGAAAAATAGTTCACTTTACGAGGTTCAAGCCCCTGTGTACAAGGCATGCACCGGTTGTACAACATAGTTACATATATACTGGTTAATTTTCAGGAAAAACATTGTACAGAAAATAGATGTGCAAAGCCACTGCATGAACTGAAGCTAACGTGAGATAAGAATATGTCCGAAGATTGCATACGCACAATATATATATACAAGATAAAAAAAGAAAGACACATCATCATTATACAATTCTTAGTGAAGGTATCATCTCATTATGACGCGAAAAAGTCTTCAACATTGACATGTCAATATTTTCTAAATTGATATTATGACTGTGCCGATGGTTAAGTAACGATGGAAGAGAATACTGTAACTTTTGACAGCTAAAATTTGTACGTAAAAATGGTACCTTCCAAATTTCTGGCGACCGGTGTCAACCTACCTTCTCCTAAACTTAAGTTTGCTAGGGATGCAATAAGGGCATCATCGCTATTGGGGTCTTGTTTATATCTTCTGGCCAAAGTAGAGTAATAAAGGCTATGTATGGAGAATATTTGGAACTTCATGGAAAGGCTTCTGGTGTGTGTGTTTGGCTCAACGCCTGCGATGAATCGACCGGCTTTCTTTTGTGGAGTATGAATTTGTTTTCAATTTGTAAATGTAGTGTTACTCCAATCAGGAAAACAGGAATTCACATTCCACATAAATAACGAATTCAACAAATTAAGTTTACCAGCAGGAGGTTTAACAGCAGGAGCAGTAATGCAGCAAGCAGCATCACTGTTTGCAGCGTCCGGGCTTCTGCAGCAGACCACACTCACAAAACCGTACTCTGTCAAACGTCAAACGAAAACTCAACGTATTGCGCATAGCAGTTAGTTAGAAGTGAGAGGCTGGTGAAGCTTACACTCATGCTGCCTGAGACGTCGAGGACTAGGACAACCCGTCGCGGCAGGGCTTCTTTCTCCTGCGTCTCGTCGATGGAAACCCGGATGCGCTTGGACATGTCCGGCCGCGGAGCCCTGCGTCCGTGAGCAGAGGACAATTTTGACAAATTTTCTGAGCTCTTATATTCTCAACTATAAGGCAACATACAACACACATTCACTGATTCGATCCAATACAACGAGAATCGAAGTGTTTTCGGTCATGGCGGTACCTGCATTAAGTTGGTTTCAACTCTTCATTATGTCAAACTCTCAGCATGTGCATGTTACAGCGGAAATGTACTGATTATCTTAACGAAGCCATTATTATGACCGAAATCATAAATTTCGCCACAATTCCAGGACCATATGATCATGTCCTCATAAAATGTACATGCAGGATTGCCTTGTTGATGTCCTGGGCGATGAGAATTGACCACCTGTTGTAATGTAATCTGTGGTCAAGTAAGCTTTCATGTTGTCATGTGAACCAGACCACGGATGTAAGCCTGTCTGCTTCATTCCTTCCACCGCAAAAGTTGAATAAGTGCGCCTTCGACCGTCTAAAACTAGGCTCAACATTTATTTTAATCGTAAAGAAATTCTTAATTATTCAAGTGACTGTAATTCCACGTACTAAAAGATAATAAAAACGATCTGTACCGGGGGCAAGTTGTAAATTACGTCTTTCGCTAGTTCATGCAAAGGGAGTAGTGAGCGCACTTCTTGAAGTCGTCGTTCTCGCTGATGACATCCCACGTCGACCTTTGGCGGCAGAGCTTATTTTGCTTGTTCGGAGCGTACTGATCGTGCAGGCGGATTCCTTTGTTGGAGTCACAAAACTGAGTTATCTGGAATAGAGGACACAACCCCGTGACGCACTCGCAAAAGTTTGCGCTCGACCTCGTCATTCGGAAATAGCTTTAGGAGTGGTACACAAGACTCTTTACTACAGCTACCAGGTCCTATATAAAGACGTTTTTGTCCACGTTTACAAACACTTCACCATTACCGGCTGCAAATTTATACTGATTGTCATGAAAAGTTTAAATATAATTTTTTGTTGATAAGAAACCGATGTAAAAGTGAAACAGTGTGTACTAAGCTGAAATGTGAGAGAGAGTTGATCGGTTGTAAAAACCTACCATCATTCTGTTCAAAAGGGACCATTTCCTATGGCTTGTAGTCGTTTGTCCTATAAATTCATGTATGTTGAAAAAAAAAGCTCTAAGCAATACCTAAATAAATTTGGATGCCTAGAATAGTGTATATACTTCGCATTCCAAGGTCATACACATAAATACCGGATCGTTTTTTTTCCAACTGTGATATGCTGAATATCTCATGTGCACTAAAATATTGTTCTTTTTGCATGAAATGGACATTCCTCCCGCTTCGCGTGACTCAGAATAAGTGGTCTGATATAGCAACCGAGAAAATTAAATCCGTATAACCTCAAAGCCACCGTCCTTAATTAAAAATTATCCATTTTCTTCCTTGTGACGATTGCAATAGGATTCCTGATCGTGGAACCATAATGCGGTAGCAATTATTCACCAAACGCAGAACCACAGCAGCCTTATATATTTAGCCTTTTCAACTGAGGAAAACAGCGGCTTTGTAAGTAACGTTTTCTATTTTTATGCCACTGTACTTCAATGAATGCTTTAGTTATAGTTTGCTCCAGAGAGTCTTCGCGTGAACAACGTGTAAAAAAGAACAGGCATCAAATAGAAGAAAATGAAAATATTCCAGCACTCACTAAGGTACACAGGACTGAGGAAAGCAGCACGCTTGCAATCGCAGATATTTTTCGAACTTTTACCACGCACAAAACACGCAGGTAAAAGTGTTCAGTGTTGCGTTAATTACCCCTAAATAGATAAGACTTCTGTGGAGGCCATTGTAGCTGATGTTATAACATTACTTGCAGCGTAAACTGAGACACGTTATTCCGTTCAGAAGATTCGATGAATCTCACTACCAAGGAATACAATGCTTCCCCTCCAGCTTGTACAGCTGGAGACCTAAATTGCATTTTTGCTCGCGCAGTTTGATATAGAGTTCTTGAATGTGTCGTGCACAATCCTTTTTTTTCTCTGCTGCCCTCATGAAAGAATGGTATATGGCCTTACCAATTAAATACAAATAATTTCTGGCAGATGTTAAAGCTCCATTATAAATATACACTTGGCCAACCCTACACCATATATTTATATGAAGTAAGCCATACGCCTTCATCCACTCAAGACCCCCGTCAGTCCTTTTTTACGAGCTGTAATGTGTCCAGCAACAACTACCACGAAATTGATGTTTAATTATTCTTAAGATAGTACGACCTTCCATAAACGACTTTTTTTCTCTGGACGTTTGCTTCGCAGAGATAGAAAACACAGCAAGAATAAGGGTACAGCAAAAGATAAGCAAGTTTCCTATTTCTGCAAGCTTCGCGTCGCGTCATGAAGGCGTAGGAAGACATCGCGCTAATGTCGGAGTGATACATCGCATTCCATTGTGTCGTAGCACAGAATGAGGTTTGGTATTCAGGACTCGGGAGATACCTGTTTTTACGACTGAGGAGAATAATCACAAAATGCAAGCTTGATAAGGGGCTGCACTTTTTCCAATGGGAAATCGAGGAATGTAAAGTAAGCAGCATCCTCCATGCTGATGACAGGTATGCGAAAAGCTAAGCAGAACACTGGCTTCAAACAAAAGGCTGGCCGAAGGCGGTCCTCGTCGTTAG
Source organism: Amblyomma americanum (assembly GCA_030143305.2). Taxonomy (NCBI): domain Eukaryota; kingdom Metazoa; phylum Arthropoda; class Arachnida; order Ixodida; family Ixodidae; genus Amblyomma; species Amblyomma americanum. Next base: position 225,242 of record JARKHS020017518.1, on the reverse strand, counting down.
CATATTGCTTTAAACGATAAAAACAAATCGACACTAAAAAGTTGCTGAAATTTACATCAATAGCTGCCTTCGAGACTTTTTTTCTTACATGCAAAAATACAGCATCTGATACTGTATATCTGCAGCAACAGAACGCACTGAAATTGTCTCTTCTTTTGAGGCATGCTTAAAAAATGTGAAGTACTGTCAGCAACCTTAAGCATTAGGCCCCACAGTTACTATTCAGAGAAGGCTAGAGATCAACAAATGTGCACAACGGCTCATAAAGTAGGTAAATAAAAGCGCGGCATACATGAACACACACAAAATTTACCCTCGGCTACAATGTGCTTTTTCGGAAAGTTGTGTGCCACAGAAATGTGCAGAGAGGTGACGTCAGCTGTAGCAAAAGTGGCCTGCACTTAAACATGCATATAAGAATATTGTCAATGGCAGTGATACTTACGTTATTCTGGTATGGCATGAACATGATGGAAGACTCAATTACTTTCGTTTTTGGCACAAAAATTGTCACTGTACATTCCCCAGTGAATTGACAGTTTGCATCTATACTGCATTTTTCGCCGCTGGCCGTTGTTGCTTTGAAGCGAATTTCCCTGGAGCAAGAATTCAGCAAAACCTGAAAGGAAAACGAAAAGCATTTGGGGTCAGAAAGAGGAAGGAAAAAGTAACACGTAGATGGGACTCAACTTTATAAACTTCGGCATCAAACTATGCTATCATGCGCAGCAGTCAGATTGCACGCACTTCCATAATAGATATCGGAATATCCCAATGTGTAAGTGGTTTGAGCATTTAAGAATTATCGCGGGAAGCAGTGCTGAACCTTGAAGTGAGACGTTTCCTTAGCCCAAAGGGCTTGTCCATTATTACTGTTATGTGCAGCTCCGCAAACTCTATAGTGTGGGTGTTTTCAACGCCGTGAAGCACGGTCAATCGTGGTGTCACGGATCACTGAGTGGCTTTGAATTTGGTTGGTGCAAAAGACAGTAATGCGTGAACAAACGGCGATTCTCGGAAAATTCAGGATGCTCGATTTTTGAATGCTCTAACCAAAAAAAATTATTCCTCGTGATAACAGTGGTTGATTTCCTTAAAGCTCAGTTTGCTCCCGAATTTGGTTTCAAGTGAACTGAAGTTGCGGTTTGGGATTGTTTAGCTGGTTGCATGATCAGGGGATTCAGCACGAGAAGGGGTAGGCGAACAAAAATGCACACAAGACTGTCGCTTCAAGCCCGGGTGCTCAACTGGGCGTTCAAAACAAAACTTACAGTATTTAGCAACAAGCAATGATTACACTGCAACGAAGTCGTCCTTGTACGTAGATTCATCTTAAGTTTTCATTCTTTCTTTTAAAGGTATAGTTTCGTATTTAGATATATTTTTTTAAAATTTTGCTTTAACACTATTTAGATGTAACATTTAAACCCTGGGAATTTTTTTTCGTTTTTTTTAATTAAACTTATTAATGCAGTCGGGCTATGACATACCAAAAACGGATATTTAGATTTATAGAGGGTATAGACTATCCAGATTAATCCCGTAAAAATTCAGTGCCAAAGTATATGAAAAAGTATAAGATGATATAAGTCCCTTAACCTTACCAGATTTGCAATGATCACAGTGCTGAACATCGATAAATTTACGCTTAGGAAGCCTTGTAGCTGGCATTATCAGTAAGCTCTGTTTCTATTGATCCCACCTTGGTATCACGACAGTAAGTCAAAGGGAAATCCGGGTCGTCCTGGCTGCCGTATTCGTCGAACACGCCGTAGCGGTAGTGGGCCCATTCATGCACCAGCACATATGCTGCGAACAAGAAATGATGAAGGGTTTACTTCTAGGGGAGGGGGGGGATACAATAGCAGCACAGGTAATCGTCCCAATATTGTGAATGTATTCGAGAAGGCTGGCCCTACAAAAGGCCGGTGTGAAACCGTTCCTTTCCAATATTTGGCCAATTACCTGTGCTGCTATGAGAGTCGGCAGTGCGATTAACTTTTTTGTGGCCACATTTGTACTAAACTCAAGAAAGGTAATTTTATGTGGCCCTGGATAAGCGCTAAAAGAAATAAAGCGAATAATATATCAAGAAACATCACATATCAATGCGAAGAATAATACACACACATCCAGTCGCAAATAGTACTCACTACTCATACTCTAAACTTACTACTTCCATGGTTCTACAGAGTCCTGAGACAACTTGCACTGTACCATTCTGATTATTCAATCAATCGATCAATCAATCATTATTTCAACATCGTGATGTTGAAATGACATGGGCGTACTCTGCGACAACTTGCATCTGCGTAAAATGGAAACTTCACTGGCTGCGAAATAACCGGTTGACAGTTTTTTCAGCCCATTAAAGCTACTAAATATTCCAACTGGTTTAATAAATATGGGAATCAGTTTCTGGCGGTAATAACCTAATTTCGCTCTTATTTTAGGTTACAGTGTTTACACTTGAGTTCCATTTATTTTAGGGCACATCGTCACGTGGCTTGCGCGGCAGCATGGGCATAGATGGCAGACAGAAGACTGGCGTCGAGCACCATTCCCTATTTCGCGATCTCGATCCCTCAAGAAGGAAATGCGACTCCGTGACTTCGATATTGGGAACTGCGCTACACGATCATAGGCTAAAGAATTAATTAATCACCACGTTCAGCCGGGCTCAGTTTGAGGTCAGACTCAAACATTCGGGAAAGAAACATTGATTAACGACAGCATTCTCGAATAATGAGGAAACAGCATCGTGTAATCTTGACTTCCAAGAGGGGTTTGGTGACTTCTTGAGTGGCAAAGTGATAAGGTAGTGAGCCGTTACCGGTAAAGCATGCACGTAAACATCACAGGTTAAAACGAGCAACTCTTTGAGGACATATTGATGCTCATTTTTGGACACCTACTACGCAAATCTTATTACTGTTTCGTTACTATGATCATCGGTACATCTTTTCTTGACAGTAAAAGAATGGCTGCTTAGTAGCTTATATTTACAGCTGAGTAATTTTTTTCATTATATCAGATTATTTACGGTTTTGATAAGTGCAACTGTCCTTGAAGAAAAACCATGTCGAGAATACAAATCTAGTTAAATAGCTTTTTATAGCGCTTAACTCAAAATAAAAAAAAGGTCATATATGTTATTTCAACTGTTTTCTAATAATTGGTGAAATATAAAGGAAAAAAACTTTAGGGCTATTAAGATCAATGACCAAAACTATGAGCACTTCCGGTTTGCGCCTGAAACAACGTAGACTGAAATAACTGTTCAGTTGTCACCCCGCCCAACATTACTAACATTCGCAATGCCACATTTTTTTTCTTTTCATTTTCTCTCTGTATCCTGTTCTGTGACCTGTTCTGCAGTTCTTTGAGTAAATTATCCAAGAAAACAGCTCACACCAAGTACCCAATTTATGAGTTAGAGCATTGGGGATATCGCGAAGTCCTTTGGATATCGACATGATTCTAAAGAGAAGTAAAGACAGCAATACTGTCATTAGAGAATTGTAATTCATAGAAATGCTATCAGAGGGAAGAATTTTTTGGTGTGGCACCAGGCTAAGCGGTTAAATTATTTCTTGGATTTTTTGGTGCAACAATTTAAACACTTCTTCAGACCCTATTAGTGTACTCTCTTTTGGAATGCGAAAATATTTCTTCAAGGGTCAACTCTGCTAGTATTTATGACCACGAAACTCGATCGTCACTTGGCTCTTCTTTGCGAATCAAGTACCATGGTGGTTTCAACACTGCACAAGACAGAGTGGCTACTTGTAGCCATATTGTAGAAATACGTTCCCCGAACCTTTTTATGGATGTGTTCTTTGTCATATTAGAAAAAGCACTCAAAGCGTACAGGAGTTAAAATTGTGCCCGATATGACGCGAAAAAAGTGTACACAACCACGTGCCAGAGCTCAGTAAACCATACAATATACTTTGGTTGCTTTACCTCAGAGCTTTTAAAAAACACCCGCACTCATTAAAACTCTCAAGTTTTGATATTAACACGGTTTTATACATCTTGAATTTCGTTTGTGCTAAGGCTTCTAGGAAACTAGCCTTGTTCATACGGTAATTGGCTTAGAAAACCGTGTAGTTCTAGTTTTACTAATGAGCGCAAAAGCTGCCGAATGGCTGAATAAATTTAGGGAAGGCTTCGCCACTGACTTCGCCAGAAAATCAACATCACAATTTTTTATCAATAAGTATTCTTTTGAATGTGCAAAGTAATCTTTTGTATTTGCAAAAGGAGGTTTTCTAAGACAAGGGAAAGCCCTTTCCTTTATTTAAGAGTTTAAGAGGGGAGGGGGGAGGCGGGGGATGACGGGGCGCCTGGGGTTCACAATCCTAATAGTCAAGTGCTATTGAAAACCATGTCACTTTGGTGAAACTTTCCCTGGGATGAAATTGTTTTTATTTCTATTATCGGTTGCAGAGCCGCTTCCGGTTCGTTCCGGAATTTGCTAGAAACATTCGCGGAACTCTACTACTCCTACTGAAGGGCCTAATATACCTCTGCGAAGTTTTTAAAGAGAGCGTTTTCACTAAATTTTCTAACGCGAGCATACCTGGATTTATGTACTTTGCCGTTGTCGATGCGCGGAGTTCGGCAAGGAAGGAGGGAGGGATTTGTATGAAGTCTCCCTGCTGACCGCAGGGCCTCGACTGTCTCGTGAAGGGCCGGTCTTCTTCAGCTGATTGGGGAAGTCGGACGCGCACATCGCTTCTGTCAAAGGAGCTCGAAGACAATGACCTTGCACTGCTCCTCTTAGGCCACGTGTTGGGGAAGTGGATGGTCACGTGCTTGATGTACACCCGGCCGTTAGTAGCCCGGTGCAGGAACTCGGAAGAAGACTGCAGGAGCTCCTACATGGTTAAACACATTCATCTTAGTTCAATGCGAAAGCATTGCAAGGTTATTTTTGCGGTTTCTTGCCATCACGAGCTTGTCCGCACGTTTACGTCCGAACGAATGGGTTTATGCGAAAAGGAATGGTACCATCGGACAGAGCATCAAAAAATCTCGTGCGGAAAATCGGACGGTTGAGGTGAGTTAATTAGTTGATTAATTAGGGCTTAAAATGTCTAAAAAGTTATCGGGGCAGGAAAAAAAGTGGCGCCAAATTTGAACACACCGGAAGTGGGGAAGCCAAGCGTGGCGCCAAATTTGAAAAACCGAAAGTGTGGTCGGCGCCAAGCGTGGCGCCAAGTTTGAAAACTCAAAATGGGCAATTGATGAAAGAGAGGTGAAGAGGGGCTGGCAGGCGTGCATGCTTTCACATTCCTCCAAAGCGGATTACCGCAGCCATCTCGAACGTTTGTTCATATAGTTCATTCCTTCCGTCGCATTTTAACTGAATATATTAAGTTCGGGAGAGAAAAGTCGTGTGGTTATAGCTCAGTGGTTATGTTGTTCCCCTGCTGACACGAAAGACGCGGATTCGAAAGGAGGCGAAATTTTAGAGGCACGTGTACAGTGCGGTGTCAGTTCGTTCTGGCGGTCGAAATTTTCGATGCCCTTCACTAAGGCGTCCCTCATAGCCTGAGTCCCTTTGGGGCGTTAAACCCCTATAAACCATAAAAGTTTCGTTACGCAAACATGAGCTCGTGTTTGTGCCATCCACTTAAGTTTTAAGACGTATGATAATATGAAAAACAACTATGGTGTCATTTATTTTGGACATGACTTCTAATACATAATCCTTGATTGTGCTCCGTATTTTTCTATTCACTGCATCCCTATTGGTTCCCTTATGGCTAGAAGGCTAGAGAAAGCTGCTCAGTGTTCCACCGCAATAAGGGCTAAGAAAGCACAGCAGTAAAATGAATCTGATATTGTATCAATTACCTTGAGGTTCGTGACGATGGACTCATTGTAAGGGACATCCTTGTGGATTGCAATCAGAAGCTCCTTGTAGCCGCCGTCTCCCGTATCTATCTCCAGAGACGCTGCGTTCATCACCAGGCAGAAGAGCGCAGTTGCTATGGGCAATCGCCCGGCCATCTTCACCTTTTTCACTGCGAGAAATTATAGTATTTTCTAATGATTTACCGCCACAGAACATTGAGAACAGAAGCCTCGTTCAGAGCACTATGAAGCGCATTATTTCTTCGCCCTATGCTAGCAGGGCAAAGTACTGGAGACGCTTTGGGTTATTGTGTTTCCACTTCAAAAAGCAGCACAGCATGACCGGCGGCAGCAGTGGTCAATTGTCGAGATTCACTTTGACCGCCCATTAATATTGTAACCTTGAACAATACATTGTTGCTGGTATATCTGTGACCACTACTACGACACGGTCCAAGATGAAGAGAAAATAGTGCAGCTTGTGTGCCCGAAAGTTCTCGGGTGGAGTGTTTTTATTCTCACGTGAAAATTATCTCTGCAAGCCTGAAGCGGACCTGACGAAAAGATATATATGCTGAATCTAAACTTGAATTACGTAAATTCTTTTTATGACCTACAGACTCTCACTTTTCTTTTCATATTGCATGCGAACAAGCAGTTATTAGTGCATAGATTTTAGAATGATGAAGGGTGGACAGTGACCCTGAATGAAAGAAAATTGTTCAAAATATTCAAACAAAACTCCTGATTAGCCACGAAACAGGGGTAATGATACTCCTTGCAAAATACCTGTGCGGACGCAAGCGATTCCGATGGGTTAACACCGAGCAAGATTTTGCAATGTTTGTGTATTTGTGCAGAGTACAATAAACAAATAAAATAAATATCCGTGACTGAGATTCGAACACGCGTCGGCGCGAACAGATCAGCTTCGCTGGACACTGCGCGAGAGCACTATGCTGTATCGCCACAGTTTTTTTTTCTTCATTGCATGGAAACAATGCCGGAAAGAAAAATCTAAGCATGCTTACGCCACAAAACACCAGGCCACCTTACCCCTGCACGACCGCACCTTCCAAAACATCAAAAGTCTGCGAGGCACACACAAGCGTCTAGATTGGGGAGCCAGCTAGGCGGCTCTTCCAGGCCAGCACATACTTCCCGCACCAATGTGCATTGCTCACGAAACAACGGTTTCGACGACCATGGTGATTCGGCGTGGTGGTGCATCATGCGGCTCTTCCAGGGACTAAATAGTCCCAGCAATATAAATAGATCATATAGCACAACACAGCTATTCTTCACAGGCAAAAAAAAAGGATACTGTAATGTCCGAATACGCCTCGTGTTAAACTTCAACACACCCTCGCGCTGCAAATTGCTCATCGTATTCTTCATCAACTAATAATGCTTCCAAACTAATACTCTCGCTTTAAAATATGCGGGAGTAGTGACAGAGAGATGTGCGCTACATGCGTTGGCGTAGAAAGCGCTGTGGCAGAAACACGGTACAATGGGCGTTGGCGTTGGCAACGCTGCTGAGAAGCGCCGCACTGGAGGATAAGCTGCCAGCGTACATTGGGCAAATTGGTATTGACGATGAAGAAATTGAGGATGCGCTTAACTGGCTCCCTGTGTCAGTGGGTACTTCAATCGCATTTTCAGGTACGTGGCAGTGATGCCCACCAGCAAGAAATTGTGCTTTCGCCCAACATTTTGTGCTTATCAATTCTAAATCGCCAGCTTTCTTGTACATGTGCAAAAAGGCATGTTTATTCTGCCTGATAACATTAAGAAACGGGCCTTAAATCTCTTCGGGGAGATGGTTTGCTTGAGTGCGTGCGAGATTCAGCAAGCAAATTTTTTTAGGAAGTAGACGTTGTTGGTTATATGTTGCACATTGGTGCTGACTTAATGGTGACATTCTATTTCATTGCAATTTCCTAGAGCCTAAAAAACACGAGGCACCCATAGCAACCCACAAAACGTCGGCATTAAAATGAGCTAGGGGTAAGGCCATTGAAAGTAGCTACATTTGCAGAAGATAATAGGAAAAACACCTAATTCATAAATCATGGGGCTAATTGCGGTAATCATCCGAGAATTAAATACTCGCGAGTATGCTTATCGTCTAGTTGTCCAGTGTCACTCCCCCTATAAAAAAGTAGGGGGCTAAATCTCCCTGTCCCTGCCCCACTGACGCCGACCGTTTCATTAGCGTGATATACTTCTATGAGAAAGTAAGCGTGCTAATAATAAGGCTCTGTCCGACAAACATTATTTTCTTGCCCACAAAGGATTCTCGAAAAGGTATGAAAACACTACTTACACTACTCAATGCCTTTGCAGTGTACGTTCGTTATATTTCTTTTTCACTTATTGTCAGTATGTTTTAAAAAGTAGCATTATTTTCCACATTTTGTTCCTCTTTGTGTAATGCTATCGACAATAGCCCTAATTTATGTACTATTTTTTGTTACATCATATATTTGTTGTAGTTGCGTTGTGCCATTTGTTGTTGTTTTTTTCTTAACACATTGACCTATTGATTTTTCTCATTAATAATAGACCACTTCTTGGCTAACTTAAGTGTGCCCTCCTGCCACAATTCCAATTGTGGTTAGCGGTATTTATAAATAAATGCACACGTGAAGTTGTGTCGCTCCAGCCCTAGACAAATAAATGTATTCTTAAACGAAATATACTGCAGGAAAACGAAATGGTGTGCATTGTTCTCTCTAGCTTTGAACGTTTACTGAATCATATGCCACAGGCGGGGCTCGTGAGTCCCAGGTTGTTGTTCTCGAGAAATCCGCGTCGCCAGCAGACAGAGGCAACCCGCGTCACTAGGCAAGACTCTGGCAGAATCGATGAAGGTGGTCTTAGTGTTAGCGCACCAAATATTGGATATGTTTAAAACGCAATGCATGACAAGTTGTTTGTGCATTTATGTACTACAGCGCATTCCACGCTGTAATGCAAGCCAACAAAGAGGGCTGTGCAAAAGAAAACCCAAAAAACGGTCTTAGGTACATAAAATGTAGTTAGCTCAATCCGAAGGGGGACAGATTGTATTCTACTTACCTCTGAAGAATAGAATTCACAGCAACCAGATTGCTTGCAGCAGGGCCGGCAGAGTATTAGGCCCAAGCGCAGACTAAACGGTGTCCCTTACAGCCGGAGCTATATAATCGGTGGAGTATTCTTGATAACATTGTGTTCAAACACGTTCTTCTTGATAAGCCTCAACCCAGTGCGACAATCGATTGCATTGCAAGCGACCGTTGAAACCCAATGAAAGATTTATCCAATATGCACATGCATGCACAATTTCATATTTGTTCTGAAACACGCGAGAACAAGCCATGAGAAAGCGAAATTGGCAAGAGCTCCGAGCATGTGGCGATATCACGTTCGTCGGTAGCATCAGGAAGTCTGCAGTTACTTTTGCAAATACGGCTCTCTGTAATAGTGCTCTTTGGCTTTCCGATTAAGATAATCACTGCAATCATTGCCTGTTTACTAATCCCTAAGAGCCCAGTTCCCTCTGTTGGAGATATTTTCGCGGGGTACACCAGCGACCACAATCGCATACTCAAACTGCGCTTGAACCGCCGCGGTGGCTCAGTGGTTATGCTTCTGGGCTACTGGCCGGAAAGACGCAGGTTCGATCCCGGCCGTGACTGTCGAATTTCGATGGAAGCGAAATGCGCGAGACTCGTGTACTGTGTGATGTCAGAGCACAGTTAAAGAACCCACGGTGGTTGAAATTATCCAAAGCCTCAACTACGGCGTCCATTATAGCCTGAGTTGCTTTGAGGCGTTAAAATCAATGAATCTAAACCGCCAAACTGCGCTTGATTGAAGCTAAATTCTAAACTGAGAGATGGCAACGGGCACACATATTTCATGACAAAGAAACAATCGTTAAATGTCGGTGTAAGCGCTAAGAAACTGAAGGCTGATAACATATCATCTAAAATTAGGACGAAATTAGAGCAAATATCTGAAAACATTGTCTGATCAGCGGCTTTTAGGCTTTCTCTACAGGTTTAGCTTGGGTACTAAGTATTCTCGAATGATTTTATGAACCACATTCGCACACCTAAATGCTTCTGGAGTAAAGAGCAACTGCAAAACGAGGGATAATAACAAGCACAACCGTTCAATGTATGCCCATAGGCTTCGGCAGGATATAGCTCTGAAAGTGGACGCTCATAACGTACTGATTACATTCAGACGAAACAGTATCGAATATCTGAACAACTTTGCCGTAATCGATATTATCGCTTCTCTCTTTCCTGTATACAGGATGTTTCACCTAAGGTTTTACACAATTTTAAAATATAGGCTTTTTGAGTTAGAACAGCACTTTCCGGCATAACATTGTCAACGGTGTAGTACATCTTAATAGAGGCAAGATGTGCTAACTAGCAAGCTGCTTAACTAATATTGTATAGCTAACTTACTAACTGTTACGCTCTTTAATCATCGAGAGGTGTGTAGCCCACCCAAAGTAATAACCATATCAGTTTTTAGAGTACCGAAAATGCGTTACCCTCGGCGTTGGGGCACAACAAAGTTTGGCTGTTTTGACGAGTTACGTGTACTGGAGAGGTTTATTTGCTTGTATGTATTTTGGCGCGATGTAACCAAATCACCCTGGGCCACTGCAGCCAGGGCAGCCATATTTTAGAAATTCTAAAAATTGATGTAGATATTGCGTACGGTGGGCTACGCCCCTATCAATAATTAAGGAGCTTAACAGCAATAGTTGGAAAGTTAACTTCATTATTAGTTAATCAGCCTGCTAGTTAGAACATCTTAGTTGTGTTCTGAACTTCTGATGCAGTACGCCCACCGCTGACAACGATATGCTGATTAAAACGCTCTTCTAACTCAAAAAGTGCATTATAAGAACTGCGTAAAGTCTGATGTGAAACACACTGCAATTTTGATAAGTAGGCTTCAGGAATGAAATTGTGAGCTCACTGCAGACTGTGAAGAGTGTCGGTTCGTTGAAAATTTGTGCCTTCTCCATGCTGTGGTGATTGAAAATACTGACAGGCCTGTTTTTATGGTATCTGCAACATGCAGCCAAGGCTTCCACCTGTCAGGTCTTCGCTCAGTTTTCTGCAGTGGCCAACACAATGGGATAAAAGGTCCTGTCGTCAGAGCGATACTGCGTGTGTGAGCAGTTAAGAAGCTGCCGCGAAAAGATCATTACTGAGGAAATGAAATGGCGGAGTAACTGGCTCACATATCTCGGTGGACACCCGAACCGCGTCATAAGGGAGGAAGGTGGGACTGAATGAATAAAGGAAGAAAGAAGTGACGTAGCGGAGGTCTCAGGAATTATTTCGACCACCTGGATATCTTAACGTTCACAGAGATCACGCAGCACACGGGTGCCTTTGCGTTTCGCCACCATCGAAACGCGGCCGCCACGGCCCGGTCATTTTGCGCACACAAAGAAGGATCATACATTTTTAACTAATCTTCAGTTTCAATTAGTTTTAAATTTGTAATTTTAATGTTATGTTTCGTCTGTGTGCGCGCAAAATGTACTGCGCGCTCCAATGGTTTTATAAATGTACAGGTTTCTGCGCATGCTGAAACTATTTTGTGCCGGAACTTCCGAGTTCAGAAAGTGTTGCATGATTGCGTGCAAGCTTCTGATACCGACGCCTGTGCCACGATAAGCGCTAAAGATAAGAGCCCAACCGCTGACCGTGTTGCACAATGGTGCATTGATGTCAGACTCACGACTGATTGCTTTCGTTTGCCGTATTTTAGCCGAACAGATACTCTTATCCACGAGTATCCTTTTTAAACGTAAATCTAGCGCTTAAGACGTAGATATAGGAAACGAACCAGACCGAATGAGCGCTCGTCCTGTATGATTCTTTTTCTATGTCCTCACCTTGGGCGCTAGATTTAGCTTTAAAATGGATCACAACGCCCAGATTTCTGCTGTGAATGCGAGTAACCTTCATAGGAGCAGTTCATTTTGTTAGTTGTAAGTACGCTTTGCATTCGCGCTATGTTTCTGTGTGTCTTTCAATGCTTTCAGACAGCGCTGCCATGCTGAACAAGACATCAATTATGGAGAGGTACAGATCTCGCATCAAAGATCAAGACTGAAGCTTCAGTCCGCAGACACTTGTCACGGGTAACATATTGTACTAAATCGTAGAGAAACTTTACCATATGTTGTCAATTTCTGCAGTTCATCTTCTTTTATCAATGAACGCTTTGGGATCAGTAACAAAATAAAGTTGGAGCCGTTGGAGAACCAGGTTGCTCTTCGCGAGCAACCCCTCACGACCGATCATTCATTTAACTGCCACGTACCACGACAGACAGTGTTATGTATAGAAGGTGCTTCACCTAAGACTTTACACTATCTTGAAAAACAGGTTTGTTGACTTAGAAGAGCGCTTTTTCGGCATAGCCTTGTCAGCGGTGTAGTACATCACAATTCAGCTCAAGTCCACAGTGTTCTTCAAGTGCACGGACAAAGAAACATGAGCCTGCTGCCTAACAGGGCCCGTAATCAGGTTGATGATGGTGATTCGCTGTAAGCGATAAGTTAGGTGTGGTCAAAAATAAAAACGACAGTTACGTGATAAACTTAAGATGAAACTAGTCCCACAGAAATGTTTTTGATTTTAAAACAAAGTTTTGCACTGAACTAGACGCCGAACAGAGATGCCAGCATCTCGCGGGGCCGTCCTATGTCATTTATATAATAATAATAATAATAATAATAATAATTGGTTTTTTGGGGAAAGAAAATGGCGCAGTATCTGTCCCATATAGCGTTGGACACCTGAACCGCGCCGTAAGGGAAGGGATAAAGGTGGAAGTGAAAGAAGAAAGGAAGAAATAGGTGCCGTAGTGGAGGGCTCCGGAATAATTTCATAAAGAAATGTTTTCCTAGCAAATCTAATCCCTCGTGTTTTTCTGGTGTCACAGTCTTGTGACCGAATGTTGCCAATTTCAGCTTTCTTCTGGGAGGATGAAAAGCACGCTGTACTGGTGCTACTGCTAAGAATGAAATAATTTCTCTGAGCCAAACGTACACTAACGGCCCCGAGTAATTCCGCCCTCATTTGTTCTTACGCTTGCATCAAAATATAACTAAAAAAAGTTAAGAAATGGTTTCTCAGGAAAGGAATAGACGCAGTAACTATCTCACATGCCTCGGTGGGCACCCGTACTGCGCCACAAGGGACGGTATAAAGGAAGGATGGAAAGAAGAAAGGAAGAAAGAGGTGTCGTAGTGGAGGGCTCTGAAATAATCTCGACCACGTAGGGATCTCTTTACCATGCACTTATATCGAACAGCACGCAGGTCCCCTTTGCCTTTCGCCTCCATCTTGATGGAGGCTAAACGCAAAAGTCATCCGTGTGCTTCGTTTTTCTTTTTCGTTCTACCACCAACAATGATGCTATTTTTTTTACATTCGGTTGAATGTCTACCCAAAGGAATGGAAGAAATATTCATTCCATTCCACCGGCTACAAATAGATTACCTTAACGCTTGAACTACAAAATTCGCCTACTGATCCGGAGTTCCCGGGTTCGAACCCGACCGCGGCGGCTGCGTTTTTATGGAGGAAAAACGCTAAGGCGCCCGTGTGCTGTGCGATGTCAGTGCACGTTAAAGATCCCCAGGTGGTCGAAATTATTCCGGAGCCCTCCACTACGGCACCTATTCTTCCTTTCCTCTTTCACTCCCTCCTTTATTCCTTCCCTTACGGCGCGGTTCAGGTGTCCAACGATATATGAGACAGATACTGCGCCATTTCCTTTCCACAAAAAAAAACAATTTAAAATAAAGGAATGGAATAATTTCAAATTAAACTAAATTCACGGGTCTATTACGGTCTGCAACGTAATTGTTTATCTAGATCTGACGCTTAGGAAGGAAGCAGTTTGGATTCAGGTCGCATATTTCTATGCAGGTGAAAGGCAAAAGCTCGCTCGTCCTGCACGATGACATCGCATGTTTAGGAATCTCATCAAACCCTATTTAATCCCGATACCTCCACTAAGGCATCCCTCATAGCCCACCTGCGGCTCCTGGACGTTAGCCCCTCCCCCCCCCCCCCAAAAAAAAGAAAAACTCTAATTTATCTATTGGCATAAAAAATGCAAGCTTCGCTGCGCGACCTGCGAAATGAGTTCCGTCTATACCCAGGCATCTCCTCTATGCAGCTAAGGCTGCCGAACACCCCAAGACGGAAGTGGAGCGCAGTAAAGGCGGAGTATGATGCATTGTCTCACGCCTGGTCGTGCCTCCATTCTAATCACGGCAGCATGCCGCGGCAAGCTGGGTTTTGTGATAAAATCGATATCTAGGAATTTCCAAGAAAGCGATATGTGGCCTTTGTTCCTGATGGGTGTTCCTGAAATCAGTTACTGAAACCCAAAGCGGCGAATTGAGAACGCGCTGTCCGTAATTCGAACATGCTAAATGGGGAGGTGGAATATAGAAAGAACCGCTGAAGGAAAACAATAAAGATGGCCGCTTGGCGCAAGTACGAACACCAATGAAATATCGAACGCTATGAACCGAAAAATTCGGCGACCCTTTGCCGCGCAGCTGTTTTTGGTCTCCCACAGCTGTTATACAAACACAGACCAAATTTCATAGCATTAGTGAAAACATATTGTATCAGAGTCAGTGACACAAATTGTAGCATCTAGCCCTTGCCTGCCGTGAAAGAATATAAATTGATTTTTTCTCTTCTATGTCACTTTCTTTCCAAGCGCAGCAAAAAATCGGCGCTTTTCTTTGTCTTTTTTGCTGGTTATTTTCGTCTGCGTCGTTAGTTCGTGTTTTCATTGTCGTCTTCAATAAAATTCCTATCTTAAATTCAGTGCTTCACCTTTGTATCATTTTAAACTAATCTATCAATATTTTTGTGCTGAATTTATAATAATATTATTAATTGGTTTTTGGGAAAGAAAATGGCGCAGTATCTGTCTCATATATCGTTGGACACCTGAACCGCGCCGTAAGGGAGGGGATAAAGAAGGGAGTGAAAGTAGAAAGGAAGAAGAGGTGCCGTAGTGGAGGGCTCCGGAATAATTTCGACCACCTGGGGATCTTTAACGTGCACTGACATCGCATAGCACACGGGCGCCTTAGCGTTTTGCCTCCATAAAAACGCAGCAGCCGCGGTCGGGTTCGAACCCGGGAACTCCGGATCAGTAGTCGAGCGCCGTAACCACTGAGCCACCGCGGCGGGTCGCTGAATTTTGTGAAAACTGAATTACGAATGATTACGGGACCCGCATAAGCACGAGCCAAGATTCAACAAAAGGTTTTCTTGCTACCACACATCCTTAATGTTAACCAAATGCCAATAAAACTAAACTAACATGGTGACGTACTTCGTTGCATTATTGCATTTCAGCACTTTAAGGTTACTTCAGCAGGCTGCATCGGTGGGACTTTCGGTTCTTTTATGTGCACAGATACTATGCACACGTTTCTTTGACGTGCATTGCAATTTCAATACAGGAGTGCTTTCGCAGTACAGATGCACCGAAACGCGGCCACCCTTCGAAAAAAAAACGAGTTGAATTCAAGCCATGCTGCTCAGCAGCCAGCATACTAATCACAGATGCAGACGTTGTTGTCGGTGGGTGCGGCAAAGCCGTGGTCCTGGTTTCCCCATTTATCCTATGGTTCACGATTAACTCCCACAATTTCATAAAGCTGTGAGCTAATTTTTTATTTGATTATTAGTTCATCCGAAACACCTAATAAAGACTGTTTCGTTTCGTGAGACAACGTTGGGCATCGCGGCAGACCCTGGAAGCACCTGGTGTCCGCTGTATATGCTTGTACTACGTACATTCTGCGGTGTGGAAGTTTCATTGCTAAAGCTCACCTGTATGTTAAACTTTCACGGAGACAAAGTGTGCAGGCTTTGCTTTCGTGCGACGCAACAGAGAACTCACGTCCATAATGCTGAAATCGCAATTGTTATACGGTGGGCACGCACCATTCTGGCTCTTAATTTAGCCAGCCGTTTTCTTTTTGCAGAACGTTAGAAAGGCTTGAAGGCTTATGAAAACAAAATGTAATCAATCAAAAGTACATAAAAAGTTAGTACGGTAGGAAATTCCGTAGTAAAACTGTCTCCACTTCGGTATGCGGCCTCGTGCGCGGAGGAGTACGCAAGAAACGCAGGGTTGAAGTGCGCTCCAGACAAGTGAGAGCTAGTGAGAGTCAAGGTACCCTACTACAATGGCACGCACATCAAGGTGCTACTTGATTCGCACGAAGTAAAAGAGGTGGATAAGAAGAGAATGCTAGGCATGTGGCTGCAGAGCAATCGAAGAAGGAGCCAACAGCACCCAAATCCTACAAAACCAGACGCCACAAATATCCAGAATCATAAGGATCACGAACAAAAAGGATTGATGAAAGAAGAGGGCACTGTGCAACTCATAAAATCTCAGAATCTGATCTAGAGTAAACTACACCGTCCCATACCCCTAGCTAAGGAAAGCGTAGGTCGACCGCGTGAACGCACTGATACGGAAGTCATTTAAGGTAGAGTTAGGTCTAGTCGACTGCATACCCACAGCCTGCTGATTGTTACGGAATTGCAGGAAGCCTGTAGGCACTACACGAACGGCATGATAGATATGAATGACCTCAGAATCCACAGATTGCCCTCAAATCCAAACTCCACCCGTGTATACATTTATTGGATACCGGGGCATGAAGGATTACCCGAAAACCGGGGAGCAGATAGGCTCTCTGGAACTAACACCAAACTCGCGACGCCTATGCCACCCTCAACACCGGGAGTCATGTCCTTCCCTGATCGTCTAGAACACCGTCGTACCGTTAGTTGCTGTTACTTTCCTTCAGACAAGGACATGGACAAAGAACAATCCCAGGACTGGGGAAGGACTAAAATAGGGCTTTATTCTAACTTACTCTTATATAACCGCATGTATCCAACTAGGCATAGGTAGGACTGTCCCTGGTGAGAAGACTCGCATCCCTCGCTAGACCACATTACTTGGGAATGTGGGGGAACGCCGGGTCTAAGAAAACGCATATGCACTTCTCGAAACCAGTGGAAGTGCCAGCAGGCTAGTTCTGACCTCAACGTGCAGCTTAAGGTGATCGAAGCGGTCCAGAAAGCTGCAAGAGACAGTGCAGTCCGGGACTAAGAACCCGACGTGCTCTCCAATGAATACTTTTGTGAATTCCAATACACGTCTTCAATCAATCAATCTGACAGCGAACTTGTTAAATACGTTTTATTATTCGTTCACCGTGAAGGCTTCTATCTCGCTTAACGCCAGTTTCTTTACCTTTAAATAAACGCACTCTGCCCATATTGTTTGTTTGTTTTTTGCCAGCTCCTGCCAGAGACACATGTGAAACAACAGTATGAATGGTCCGGAAGGGTCTGCATAATTTCATTTCATTTCATTTTATTACATTAAAGGCCCCAAAGGAGGGGTGTTACGTAAGGGGTGGCAACAATAAAAAACACAGATTCACAATAACAGGAAAGTTTTTACATTTTCAGCGAAAAGTGATGATGGCAACGTTGTTTGGAAGGCCGTTCCAGACTGCGGCTGCACGAGGAAAGAAGGAATTAGAAAAAGTGACGGTGCGTGACCGTGGACGGGCAACTTGTAGGTGATGGCTGGTGCGAGAGATATGCGTGCTGGGGGAAGAATATAAGGTGCGATGTGCATATGGCTGTGGAAGAATTTGTGAAATAAAGACAGGCTGGCAATGCGACGGCGGAGCGTAAAGGGTGATAATCCGGATGATGTTTTTAAGGAGGAAACGCTGATGTCATAAGAGTACGATGAATGAATGAAGCGGGCAGCGCGATTTTGAACAGATTCGAGGGCATTGATGAGGTAAACTTGATGAGGATTCCAAATGAGCTGTGCAAATTCTAGTTTGGACCTGACGAATGATTTGTAAGCTAATAACTTTACATGTTGGGGAGCATGGTGAAGATGGCGCTTCAGGAAAGCTAGCGTCTTGTTCGCTGACGATATTATGTTAGTAACATGCATGCTCCAAGAAAGATCTCTAGAAATTTTTATGCCTAGGCACTTGTATGACTGAACTAGTTGTACGGCAACTTCTGATATTGCATAAGAGAAGAATATAGGATTACGGCGGCGGCTGATGGACAAAAGGTTACATTTACGTCGGTTAAGTTCCATTAGCCACTTATTACACCATATTGCGCGAGATAATGACGCAGTTTTTGCAGTGACTTTCCCGCAGGCTTTTTGAAAGCAATATTTTATGTTTTGCGCGGTCTATTTTCCTTACTGGCCCAGTCGCTAATTCAGGGCCGTAGTAAAAGAGAACCTGTGTTGCGGTATCAGCACTAGGTTTGCAGAGATGATTTCGTTGCAAAAAATTTTTATGCTAGTGGCATCAATACAGATTACTTTGTTTGAAAAGTCGAATTATGCAGAATATAAGCTGTACGGCATATCCGCTAAATTCATCGTGTGTCGCTATTTCAGTGTGCTAGGGCGGTGCTCTCTCTACCAAGCGTTCAAATCGAGTTAAAGTCGAGAGTTCCCAGTGCCACTCGAATACGTGTTCCTCGACCTTGGTAGCACCCGCCGCCTTTCACCTTCCTCATTTTTCTAGCTCCGCTGCTTATGGCTACACCCGGCGCACATTAGGTGTCATGCAGCACTACACCGCGTTGCTGTCTCTATTCCCTGGCCTCAGAATGACATTCCGTATGCCAAATATCTTTCTTGACCTCACCACAGCCTTAACACAATGCGTACTGCTCTGAGAGATATGAACGACGTCTGCGTGAGTGATGAACTCAATCATAAGGAGAAATTTTTCTTGGGCAGAATAAAGACACGTACTATGCATTTGAAAGTAAGCTGAGAGAGACACCCCTGTGCACAACAAAAGCCGGTTTCTTCGTACACTGCTTGCGCTTTTTCTTCTCGCCAGCTTATCGGACTAGCGTAGATACGCTATCTTCTTAGCAACTCACATTGTGAACACCTCACATTACACGCGGCCATGCGTATAGCGCACGCTTACAAAAGAACACTGTGGTGGTTGGTGGTTGTTGCACAGAAAGACGCTTAATCAGCGTGGCTGTTGGTGTGTGTGTTTTTCATGCAAAAGTGCATGGAGGACATGGCAACACCTGCCATAGCCCACCGGGTCGCTTACTTGCCAAGGCAAGGTGCAGCAGGTGAGCAGTGGCGCAGTGCAACAAGGCAGGTGCTATGACAGGTGTTGTCATCGGTGACTCTTGGGCTGCTTGGGTTTTGGTTGCAGCCCAGATTCCTCTTTCGCCAGTAGCCTCTCACGATTATAAAAGGGCTGCTGCCTGACACGGCGCGCAGGTAGCCCTCCCCCCCCCCCCCCGTTGGGTAGGTGAGCACCTGCCACAAAACCGGCTTCAGACCAACAGACATTGCCAAAACGCGGGAAAATGGCCACTATAAGAGCTAAAGCCCTAAAAATAAATTGGCCTCGATTTGCCTGTTTACGGTAGATGAGACTAAGGTACGTTAGCACTTTTGACTTTGTGTAGCTTCAATTCTCCTTGCTTTCCTTTTTTTAGCTTGAATATTCGCGTTGCATCCAAACATTCATGCAGTCGTTCTGTTTCTTCTTGTGGTAAGCCACCTGAGCCGCTCGTTGCCTTTCAAGTCATCGTTCTCTCCGTTCGGTGGTCTAAGCCACTTGCGCTCATGTCTGTACGGCACGCGAGTCAGGCGACCTCATCTTTCGCCTCTTATTTATGGCATCTGCATGTGCACGCAACCGCGTTTCTCGCGCTTCGTCTTCACACCCTCTCCCCAGAAGGCTGCAGCTGGCGCGCGCCCTCCTCCCATTGACTGCAGCTGGCGCGGCGCTCCTGCGAGCTTGCCCGCGTTGCTTTGAGCTCTACCCTGAAATAATGGCTTCTTCGCTAGTGACCCATCTAGTCTAGCGCACTAAAAATGAATGACGAGTAATCAGAAAGCAATTATCCTCTACCGTTCCTCTAAATCCAGCCAACAGCTGCAAAGTAAAACTGTAAGGCTTTCAGAGAAATTTCCTTGACTGAAAAATTCGTTCTGCTCTGGGATTCGACCCCGAGACGACGGCCTTAGCGGAGCAGTCACTCCGCCAACAAAGCTAACCACGACGAGTAGTGTTTTCTCCCTTGATACATATCTAAGCTAACCCGAACGATCCGCTCAAGGTGGGACAAGATCTAATGGATGGACAGTCCTCGAACGGTTTTAGCCCGATTTTCAGGCCTGCTCTTGTCGGGTAACGGTATCAGGTTCGATCCCCAATTCATGCGTTTTTGCTTTTGAACTACGAAATCCCTCTGAAAGCAGGACATCTTCCCTTCGTAGCCGCTGTCTTCGCTGTGTTGGATGGGAGTCAGCAATTATTTCCTTATCACAAATCTAGTTCATATAACAAAGTTCCCCTACACGCTGGACAAAGACATATGTCTACATATGTAAAAAATGATTTGAGGTATCTGGCAAGAAAGTTGCATTGTATTTTGGAATCTTCGTTGGAATTCCAAACATTTGGTTCACCCCATTGATTTCTGAAGGCCGTCACAACTAGTTGGATCGAGCGAAGGAAGAATTTTTTTAAGTCACATTGTATTTAGTGCGCCAAAAGAGTAGTCGATGATTGTTCATATCTTCACGCAACAACCCGCCACGTGATTTCATTAAAGGATAAGCGAAAATATTCCCACTGAGTTACGCGGAGCTCCATATTGACTGCAGACAGATTGCACAGGTTGAAAATCGCCTTCGTTTAAAAGAGATCGCTTTTAATATCCACACAGGAAAGCTGGGAATTGTACTGCACGATCGTTTAAGTTTCGCTTTTTTTTTAACTTAGGCAGATGCAGTAGATAAGTTGCTATGCACCGAAGGTGCAAAAAAAATTAGAAATGCAGGTGCAGTCCTCACGTTCCTGTTACTTCATATGGCTGCAAAAACACCGATTCTACTAGACGCTTTTGGCTTTTCGATCACTAGCTTCTCCTGTCCTCTTGCCTGAATCTAATCGTGAGCTCTCAAGCATGTCGATAAAGCGACACTTGAACTGACAAGATGACTCAACACAGACAAAGAATCTCAACGTGTCGTTCAATGTGAAGAAGAGCAACGGAAGAAAAAACAAGACGATTAGAGAAACTGAGTTATCGGCATGTGTACGCGGGCAAGTCCATGGCATCGTAAGTGCAATACCTGTCGCGGCATAGCACTCTTCCTTGCGAGAAATCCCTGCTACAAGGCCCCAGAAGCCGTAACTGGTGGCTACATCTCCGCCTCTTATGTGGAGGATGAGGCACACGGACCCTGCCCCTCGTCACATGAACCACGAGCCCCGACTCCCTGCCGTTAGGCCCGTCTTCGCAGCCTACGTAGGCTATACGGCCAAGCCACCATGGCCATGTAGGTAGATATGCCGTCGTATGCACAGCCCAACAGCTGCTGCAAGTCCCGGACTCGGACCCGGACTCGGCGGCCGCAAACCCATCGCTATAGCCGTCGTCATCAAAGTGAGCGGCACCCAAAACCACAGCTCCAAAATTTTTTCAGGCTCCCAAGCCGCCTGCAGAGCCTATACGAGTGAACGTGTCCCGCGCACAGCTCTTCGCGTACTGGGCGGCCATCTCCAGTATGATCCCGTCATCACCTGGGTCCCAAGACATGCAGGTCTCGATGGCAATGTTATGACCGACGCCCTAACTCAAGAGTACAATTGTCCAGTGGGGTACATTTGCTCTACCCTTTACCCCCTCTTAGCCCATTTCTGCACCCGTCTAGAGGCCCTCCGCCTAAATAGGTGCCTCTATTGCCGCCACATAAGCCACTTTCCCCGCCGGACTCCCACCACCTAAGACGGATCCAAACACTCAATTTCCCCAATCCCCACCAGCTACACTGCGTTCACCCAGCACAATACGCAGATACGTGTCCCTGGTGTGGTGACACCCCTACTTTCATGCCCATTACATGGACATGCACAGCTAAACCGAACCACTTAAAGCCGCCCAAGACTGGTCTGAAACAGCGGGAGGTGACGCTGGGCAGCGACGCCCTGGGCTACCGCCTGGGAGCGGCACCCTGGAGCGTTTTCTGCGCGCTTCCTGCATGCTTCTTTTCCTTGGCTAAAAACGTGCCGTTGCGCTGAAGAACCATGAACTTCAATCAACAATACCAACTAGCCCAAGAACTAACTCTACTGAAATACGCGATTACATGCGTTCTTTTTTTAATGGTTCCATTAAGCGCAATGACTCCTCCTCCGCTTGATTTGAGTCTGCACATGACTGATGAGCTATTTTGAGATTGCCATCTGAGCCTGTGACTGGTATCGTAACGATGCCTCCAACCGGCTTTACCGCGTGTGTGTATGGAGTGTTTCTGTGTTTCTGTGGTTCTTCCATTGCTTCTCCATGGCTTCAGCTCTCACCCCTCTTCTTCCTGTGTGGTGAATCGGGTGTATTTTCCTTGGTAAAGACTTTACTTGTAATATGTTGTTCAGCTCTTTTGGGGCTTCGTATCAGTTTTTTCTTCGGTGTTCGTACGCGTGCGTTGAGGCTTGCTATCTCTTTGGCCTTCATTCACCCTTTGTCTATTACAGTCCTACACACTCCTCCCGCCTCAACCACAGACTCGTGACAGTGCGTGTTCCCCTAGCCTCTTTACGCTGCATTCCAGATGGGGTTTTGGCAACGCCCATTGAAAACAATGGCCACGTCCGGCTATCTTACAAATTATTATCTTGCGACGGTATCACCAAAGTCGAGCGGCATGCGTCCCCGATAAGAATATTCGGAGTGTCTGGAAGGAGACAGTACATTATACTCGGCCTTTTACTGTGCACCACTTTGCTTTCAGCTGTTCCGCATCGTTAGGTGCACAGACAAGATTCTTGAGCAGAGCCAACGCCGCTACCTCAAGTCGCACGAGAAAACTTGTTATGTTTATTCGCACAGAAGTGAACTGTAAAGTTTGTGGGTTAACATCCAGGAGCAACAAATGCACATGAGGGATGTGGTAGCGGAGGGCTCCGTATTAATTTAGGCCATATCGAGTTCTTTCAGGTGTTCGAACGTCGCACTGCAAAAAGAAAGGTATTGTATTTTGCTCACATTAAAACTCGGCCGCCACCGCCGAGATCGAACCCGCGACCTAGAAAGCCACTTGCACCAAAGCCACTGAGCTACCAAGTCACCGAGACGGGTATATGCTCATAAGTTAGTATGCTGTGCTACAGAGCGAAACATCGATGTTCTCGAGAATGGTACTAATCTCGAGAATGGTAAGCGTTCTGAGCGGGGGCCTTCATATATGGTTAATAGCGTACAGCATCCTAAAGTGTGACCTCAATAGCTGTGCCATGCATGTAAGAGTGATCCATGAGGATTTAGAAGTGGAATTTGCCGGCGCACAGTGACGGCTACAAACCTCATTGGTAACTTCCTTAGGGCCTTTGCAGGGGCCTGTAGTACATGGTAAACAAAAAGTTTTTAACGGTTGAAAAAATAAATGAACACTGATATTTTGTTTAGGACCGTTTCCATGAAACGAGCTAGCAGTAGGGCGTTGCACTAAAGAGGACTTCTGCATAAACTCTCCCTCGCTTATGAAATCACCGTCACCGCATTGCTCCCCGCTGTCACTCAAAAATACGTAATGGAATGCAAACGGACACTTTCTTCAAGCATAGCCCTGCGGAACAGCCTCGATAATAAAACCAAATGCTCGAATGATTCCTCCGTCTTCGGCCGGCGAGTTGGAAGATACATTTTCCAACTATTGTACAATGTTCTTTTTGCGTCTGTTTTTCCAGTTCTTTGCAGATGATTGTTGTATTTTTCTTGTGTTTAATCTAGGGAATCTTTCCTAGATTGCTCGTGCGTGCATGTCATGCCCATTTATATGCATAATTTCGCATGTGAGGTCCCCCACACGTTTAAAATTGTGATCTCCTGCTAAACAACATCTGTAGCCATGCGTGAAGTCTTACCTTTTAATGAAGTTTATTTTTTTGTTGACGTGCTTATCTCATCCAACGCGCCTAATCTCTTTGCGTACTGAATATGATCTTAAAACTTAAGGACATTTCATAGTTACCAATTCGGCCAATAATAATGTATACGACGTCTCGGCGTAACTCTTAATCCAGAAGTCTTATCACCTTTCACTATTCTTCTCACGTTCCTACAACCGGATACTGAACAATTATTTTTATCAGGGTTCGGAAAGAAAACGAACGAAGCAGTTTTAGCAGACCTATCGAGAAATTTCTTCCTCCGCATCCCCTTTTCAGTGTACTCTTTTGCTATACTGCTTACAATATATAGATAGTAATTCAATTATTCTGTTCTGGTTAAACTATATCGACTACAACCTGTCCTTCAAACACAGAAACAAGGTATTTAGGCAACACGTTTGGTTTTCTAAGAAAAGTAGCAAATAAGACTACCTTAATAAGATTACCTTACTTAAAGCAATCTTGGTCGGTTCAGCCCTTTCGTTCGAGGCAGCAGACGCTACGACTCCGCCACGACGGCTCAAGGTTTAATCATGAACAAAGGCGCATGTAGTGAATGCGCGCCTTTCATATGTTAACTCTACCGAAGCAGATGTCGCCGCGCTTTCGCTACGTATATCCTGGCCTAACAGAGCTAGGCTCATCATTTTTTTGCGTTTGCATTCCTTCGAAACCCACCCGTCGAAGCCGGGTTCGAACCCGGGTACTCCGGCTTAGTAGCCGAGTGCTCTAACCATTGCGCATTTGCAAATAGCCGCTATCACGGCCGCTGGCATAAAAAAGGGTGTTTCCAGAAACACATGACAACGAAAGAGCTATCTACGCCGAAGAAATTTGCTGCAGAAGAAGATATTTCGAGTACCGCTGTCATCTGGCATGCAGTTCATAGAAGTTTATGCAAAGGAGTCTTTCTCATGATAGTGTTAGGTTTCACTTAACGCGACAATAACAGCAATAGCGTTGCTAAAGCCTGGCGCTAATTTTGTACGCAGCGAAGCACCGGACGGAAAGAAAGAATCTACATGAAAGACCAAGTACGAGGGGTTACTTTTATCCGCTTATGAAAGCCTAGTATCCTCACAAAGGGACGAAAGAGAGACTGCTAGAAAACGTTAGAGTTTTTTTATGATTTTGGAACGCGCAGACTTTCTTTGCGATATTTTTTTCTTGCGTTCGAGCCCACGTTGTGCCTCCATGTTGTTGTAGAGTTTTACTAATATAATATTAAAAAGTCATCTGCCATCGAAATGAAATAAAAGAGGTGAGGGGACGTATAGGGCGAGAGGTAATATACACGTACTATTTACACAAAAGAAATGTGTACAGGTTGCGCGCGTGATAAGTTCATGATGAAGCAAGTGCCTCCATCGCTTGTGCACTGATTTGCGCTCGCCCGACGTGCTTGTTGCGTCTGCGCTTCTCTCTTCGAGTGTGATGGTTTTTGTGGGTCTAGGTTGGTGTGTCGCGCGCATAAAACGTCTGCAAACATGGTTGCGCTGGCGCTACGTTCCTCATTCCTTGCATTCACCAGACCGACCTCACGTGCAACGCGTGACACAATTGGAAAGTAAATAATAATAATAATAATAATAATTGGTTTTTGGGGAGAGGAAATAACGCAGTATCTGTCTCGTATATGGTTGGACACCCGAACCGCGCCGTAAGGGAAGGGACAAGGGAGGGAGTGAAAGAAGAAGGGAAGAAGGAGGTGCCGTAGTGGAGGGCTCCGGAATAATTTCGACCACCTGGGGATCTTTAATGTGCACTGACATCGCACAGCACAGGGGCGCCTTAGCGTTTTTACTCCATAAAAACGCAGCCGCCGCGGTCGGGTTCGAAACCGGGAAAATTAAATTTTAATAATTCGGCAGAGAAGCCTAAGACTGCTTTCGTGTGGGAATGAGAAAGCGCTGATGGCTCACTGCGCATTGAACGAGCACACACACACGAGCGTACGCACCGCCGGAACGCCGTAACAACAAACGGTCGCGTTTAAATTTTTGTACTGTTGTCAGGAGAACTGGCGCAACATGGTGATCTCCCAGTGACGAGCATATGTATACGAACGATATATATATATATATATATATATATATATATATATTATATATATATATATATATATATATATATATATATATATATATATATATATATATATATATATATATATATATATATATATATAAAGGAAGCTAATAGTCACCGGAATTAAGGTGCACAGGGGAATGTTTCTTTCGTTTTTAATATCTAATGCCAATCAATTAGTTTTTTAGAGAAAATTACTTATAAAGCAGCAGAAAAAACAACCATGCCGCCGGTGGGATCCGAACCCACGACCTCCGAATATCGCGTCCGGTGCTCCACCGGACACACCCGCTTCTGACGCCACTGTTCACCACCTATTGTGGACTTGCCTAGGAAATTCGCTGGTGCGCGCTCGCGTTCTGCAAGAGGCAGGCCTGTCCTCAAACAATGACTCCAATTTCACATTGTGGATAACTAAAAACATTTATGCCCGAGGATTATGTGACTTTTTACATCTTACTGGACTCCATGCGTTTTTGTAACGTATTAACGTAATAACGTACAATAATGGCATCAGCTTTTGTGCCGTGCGGCACATTTAGCGTCCTAAATAAATAAAACAAAATCCTAGACTAAAAAAATAGTCACGGCCTGAATTAGGCTACAGCAGAGTTAATACAATAGGCCACGGACGTTTCGGTGGGTGTGTGTTCGCTGTGTGATCAGGACCGCCAGATGTCGCTACACTCAGCTGATACCATTTAGCAGCCTAAGCAGCATCCACCAATGAGGGCCGGAGAAGAATGTTTAATTAAGTCGTAACTTAATTTAGCCAGAAATGTCTCCCGATGTTTCTGGCATCCACTTCTGGCGCTGCAATAGCGCTCTACAGGGACACTCTATTCTCAAACCTGATTTCAAAACTTTTCTTAGGAATGCTTATGTGTGGGAATGCGAAAGAATTATGGTCCCTGGGTGAATTGTTTACGCGTAAGGATTGTATATGCATTAAAGTTGTTTTTCTAGGCTTTGTGATTTATGAAGGTTTAACGTCCCAAACCGACTCAGGCTACGAGGAGCGCCCTAGTGATGGTCTCCGGAAATTTCTACCACCGGGGGTTCTTTAACGTGCACTGATATCGCACAGTACAAGGTCCTATAAAATTTCGCCTCCATCGAAATTCGACCGCCGCGGCCGGGATCGAACCTGCATCTCTCGGGCCAGCAGCCGAGCGCCATAACCACTCAGCCACCGCGGTGGCATTTGTTTATTTGTTTTCCTGATGGTTTATGTATCTTCGTATTAGTTGCGCGCGAAAGCGCAAACGTTCGGGCCCTCTCGCTTCACGGTGATGAGCTATGCAGAGTTTGCATGTCGTGGATGCCGAAATGAGTGATGTCGATGCATGATACCACACACACACACAAACGCATTACGCCAGCCGGAACGCTGTACAAAAGATGGTTGCGTGACAATTGTGTTACCAATGTCGGGAAAAGTGGTGCCACACGGAGGTCGACCAGTGGTGCGTATACAATATAAACACTAACGACATGTATAAGATTGTCTGAAGTGGCGGTGCTCGTCATGCAGCCGCTTGATGACGTCAGCCAATTTTTCTTGCATCCCTAGAATTTTTTGCACCATCTGCCAGTACACACACACGCCAAAGCCGGCTCTTCTTGTAATAGAACTATTTATACTTTCGCGTCGCAAAAAAAAGACGGGCACATCCTTGTAGGTTTCGCTCTCTTCAGGTAGAAACGAGTGTAATATTTGTCATTTTTTTCATTCATTTATATCCTAAATTACCAAAGAATGCGAGCCCATTTGTTAAAAGAAGAATTAGCGCCAGCACGAAACGAAGACAAGTCAAGGACAGGAAAAGCACTACACGTAAAACTGAACCTGGCCATAATTCTAATCATCTATGAGCAACAACTGCCCATGCGCTAACACCTTAGGGTAGCAAAAAAGGACCAACATCACAGTGACTGCGCGAAAAAATGTTTACCAGGTAACCTCAACACCTTTTTGAAAATTACGCTCTTTTTCTAGATGACAGACGCATCGCGTACTAATGCCTGGTCTCCTGTTCCACATCTGCCCTTTGTCGGCTTCTAGGGCTCCCCTGAAAAATTTCCTTCTTCCACGTCCTATAAGCTAGACACAATTGAGAGCTAGGAAACATCTCGCATGTCCTGCGGTGGTGAGTCACATGCACGCCATTATACAGGCGAAACAACGAAGCATTGGACGCAGATTAAATGCATAATAGTGATAGTATCATCTTCGCTACGTAGTTTTCCCATCTTTCTTCTCTATTTCTCCTTTTTCCCCAATATCTTTTCGCAGTATAGGATAGCAAAGCAGAACCTTTTTTTTATTAACAAGCCCGTCTTTTCTTCTCCGCTCTACTCATTCGGAAGAAATTGAACGGTTATTGTTCGACTATGAGATGTTACAAAATTAATGGCGACTTTCTTTAGGTGACAGCAAGTCTACTGTGAATGTAAATGCGGCTCTTTATTGCTCGCCTGAAAGCAATAGCAGCAGGAGTCTAACGAAAAGGAATAAATGGTTACTTAAGCAAAAAAATTTAACGAAAGCATTTTATAACGCGAAAGAGTTAATGAGCGGAATTTTTCACATATTGTAAGATTTCATTAGAGCATTTAATATATCCGCAGTTTTCCCGACGGCACGCTTGGATTTTTTCGCTATATCGTTTTTACTATCGTAAAAAGTGTTCCCCATTGGTTTTCTATGGCAGTCTTAATAACTGCTCCATGCGAGCGATGGAAACACTACAAAAGAAAGGTATTGCTACATATCAGAAGAATGGCCCATTGTCTTTAATATTTCTATATTAGTACCTTGTTTTTCCAATTCTCAAAGTTTTTATGCAAGAATGTCGGACAAGGCGATAATAAATTAGGCACTTACATACAGAATACGTGACTTTACCGGGCTGCCTACTTAGAAACGCCGGCGCATGAACTCTTGTGAATGCTATCCACGAACCTGATATCGTCATTTGCTCAGCACTCATACGAGTTCCTCTTTCTCCGAGTGCCAACTTGCTTGTGTTTGGAACGGATTTCGCAACAAAACGGCAATACCCGCTAAAATCATCTCTGGCGTTCCAACGATCGCTGAAAAAAAACAGCTCATTGCCCGTATTTGTGCGCATTTATCGTGACCAAGTTCTTTGAGACAATGTTATCTACAGCACACCGACGACCACAGAGCATGTGGCTGAAAGACCAATTTCCTCTTACAGCTCACGGCTGGGCCAAACTGCTTTTCTCATAGCAACCCGGTTTCCGCCGAATCGAATAGTACCTACAGCCCCCCATTCTTCCTGCTGGGCTGAGCAAAATCCCTGCGTGATTTTGAGATATCCGCATTTTGTACCCGAATGGTCATACCTGAAAATAAGCAGTGTGAATGAAACAATATTCTTGTTTTCATACTGCCGTTTCGAGCAGAGTTTGGGCAGCATGCAGCAAAACAATAAAAAGGAAAGTTGAAAGCTAACCTTTCCACCTGTGTACCACAGCCACCGCAAAATCTCAGAGCTCAGACCCATTAAGCAAGCAAAACACTTCATATCAGACCACTTCCTATACATCTCGCTTTCTTTACGCAGCACCCTGTGGGCGGTTTGGAGCGATAAGATTTAAATGTAGGCGAAACGCAAACACGCCCGCGCACTCAGAATTTGGCGCAGGCTTGGGAGACCCAGCGTTCTCACATCAATCCGAAACCACTTCTCCGATAGACGGACGATATCACGCTCTGTATGTTTCGCGCGTAAAAACCCATCATCCCTCTATTTCTTCCTGGTTACAGATCATTAGCAACTTCATAAATTCGAGAGTTCCCAAATACAATCTTGTGCCTGGCGAATTTTAGCGGCAACGTTAATAATATTAATTATAATAATAAGTGGTTTTGGGGAATGAAAATGGCGCAGTATCTGTCTCATATATTGTTGGACACCTGAACCGCGCCGTAAGGGAAGGGATAAGGGAGGGAATGAAAGAAGAAAGGAAGAAGGAGGTGGCGTAGTGGAGGGCTCCGAAATAATTTCGACCACTTGGGGATCTTTAACGCGCACTGACATCGCACAGCACACGGGCGCCTTAGCGTTTTTCCTCCATAAAAACGCAGCCGCCGTGGTCGGGTTCGAACCCGGGAACTCCGGATCAGTAGTCGAGCGCCCTAACCACTGAGCCACCGCGGCGGGTGCGGGAACGAGTGTAAGCCTATTTTCTACTATCTCGTAGAGAATAAAGGGAACATGTCCAGACATTTCCCAGTGGCGACCGTGTTCGTCTGGCTGCTGATGAAAGCAGCCTCGTTGGAGATTGACGTTACGGACGGCGGCTACAAGGACATGCTGATATCTGTCCACAAGGACGTACCTTACAATGAGTCCATTGTCCAGAACATCAAGGTAGTAGAGCTGAACTCCTCACCATTCCCTTACGGCCCTTCTTTGACCGAGATAAAGATGGGAAGCTTGGGAGCCTTTTCCCAGACTTAAGTATGAGTCAACAAACCATGAAGCCTCAACTGAAGAGGTTGTTGTGGAGCAGATTAAGGGCTTATATGAAGCAGCCCTGTGGGACGAAAGGTTCATTTCTTCACAAGAAGGTAGCTGCCCAGCTGGCTCGTGTGCCAACAGGCACATGAAGTGTGGGAAGAGAGTGGTCATGCTGTAGGGGGGACGCAGGAGTGTTGGGGAGGAACTCGATACGGCCGTACTCCCATGATTAGGCACAGGGTGAGGGGGCGATGTGAACAATACAGCCTTCTCATGGCAGTAATTGTTCCACAGCCTTCGTATGGCCCCAAAAATGCAATCAAATCTCTTTTCAGCATCCCCAAATGCCATCTTTTATTTATTACTTATTTGTAATGGTACTACAAATCGGCCCAAAGCATTTCTCTAGGGTGGGTGTCAGAGAAAAGGAAACCGTGAACAATGGTTAAGGGAGCAAAGGATGCAACGGAAGCTTGTAAAGACGCCAACCGCGAAATTCCTACAAGCAAATATTAGTAAAGACTGAAGCGTCAAAATCAGCAAAACAAGTTCTTACAAAAGAAGAAACCAAAAACAAAAATATACACCGCAGAACGCAGCATATGGTCAGAATAGCTGACTAGGAGCTATGAAAAAGATATTGTCTTAACCCACTCACGAGCTGCTTGTCCCATGTCGACAATACGGCGAAAGGCAGTTTGTTCCTTTCGTTAGCACTGCGGGCAATGAAGACGACTGGAATACTCTTGTGCTGCAGGGGGTTTTATGTATTTTTATTTTATGCTCATCTCTTTGTAACACGATGGTACGCGGCTTTAAGAAAACGTAGCAGTTGGTAGCGATATGATTCTGACCAAACTGATTTAGCAGCGAACACCTAGCTCCGGTACGTCGGATAACAAGCATGTCCCAAATAAGCATGTTCTTCACGGTGGTGACGCTATTGTTAATCAGATACAAGCTTTCTACAAATCCCGCTGCATAATTTTCTATCGCTTTCAAATTACTAGCGATGGTTTCAAACTCATATTCCCGGACCACAAGTGCATGTTTCAAGATAGCGCACGCACTCTAAACATATGACACCTCATTGGCTCCTCGCGATGTCTTGATCAGGTATTCTACTAATAATAATAGGCACGCCGCTAGCTTTTATTGTTACTTAGTCACATTGCTATTCCAGGTTAGGTCTGATGTAAATTGAACTCTCATTTGTTTTGCTTCCTCAAGGGTTATTATTTCCTTACCATCCAAAATGTTGACGTTCCCTATGTATTCACGTTTACTACAGAGCCGTACGGGATAACGCTCGACAACATTTATTGCCATATACCACTTATGACACTACGAGACTATGTGGTCCAGATCTCCTTGCAAGACAATGATCTCTGCGAGATTGTTAATACCTCTATAGCTAACACAATCATCCGCATAGAAATAGGAACAACTTCCGTTTCATTGCAAGAAAAATGTGTTTAAATATTTCTTTTTTCCGCGTATTGGTGTGGATTGGAGTGAACTCGATGAATCTGTTGCATCCCTGAAATGATGTTGTGGAATTTGTTGCCGAGATTTTAGGGTGATGTGTTGCAGTAAACTGCAATTATGATCATGTTAAGACCGTCACTAATTTCTACGAATGTTTGTTGGCACTGTTGCGACTGCTGGTTTGTTTTTTGTTTTTTTGCTTTTGTGTGATGATGTGAATTCCACTCTGCCACAACGCATCTTGTAAATGTGGGCACTGCGCTAACAAACAAGCATTACAAAAAAAGAAAAAAAGCTGCGTGTGTCGTGTCTTCTTCTGTTGTCTTTGTTTGTTAGCGCAGTACCCATTTTACAAGATGATCATCAACCACTCTGCTGCCACAACTCCTTGAAAGGAGTCAGCAGTATTGTAAATAATAATAATAATAATATAATCTCAGATCTGGTGCCTAAGCCTATGTCAATAATGTGCGCTAAAAAAACTTGGAGGACACTTAAGTTTAGTGGGAAGATGACTGATGCCAACCAGGGTAATTTCTGAAAAGCACAACGTTTCGGGACAGGCTCGGTCCCTTCTTCATGGTGTGACTACGGGCGAGGCACATCTTGGCTTTTTAAGCCAGCCCTCTTGTGGAAGACTGACCCTGAGTCGCTTTGGGACATTAAACCCTCTTAAACAAAACTAAATGATGTTAAAGAAAAGTATATCATATATAACCAGCCTTTATACCAGAGGTTTTTGAGAAGCTCGCCACTTGTTCTTAAATATAGGCTTTTTGTGGTTTCAGGATGGCTTTTAAGACAAAGCAATACCAGAAATGGCAGCAATTAGGGAACAGTTTAATGGCATTAACTGATAAGTTCGTTAAATAATTCAAGTAAATAACCTGTGAACTATTGCACTTCGGCGCGTGATTTCAATTAGAGGCTTGTAGCTGGCAATTTTCGACGGGCATAGCGAGTTTCACAATTTTATTAACGAAGTTGCGCTCACCGCAAAATATCAATATATTTGCTAAGGCTCAACAAATTATGGATATAAAATATTTTCTCAGCACTCTCAGAAATTGCACGACACAGGAGAGAACTTTCCGTGATTTCGCTGGGCAGAAAGGCTGCGGTATCTGACGATAAAATAACAGCTGACGGTACTTTATTGCGAACCTTCGTATCTTATGAGAGCATTATTCTGCACTGCACTTGCAATGCTTCTCCAGTGAAAAAATATGTTCGCCAGTGTGAAAATATTTTTCTGGAGTTCAGGACACTCTAGGAAACAAAAGCCAAGTAAACAGTTGGACAGCCGGCTGAGGCTTCCCTGCAACCCCTCCTCCATGCTGTGTTTAGAATTTCTAAGCGCCCCATTTTAATTGATCGCTGCAATGGATCCGCATGGACCCGTTCTAAACAAGGCAATTTATGATGCATATTGTGCTACTCAAAGTAGCGAATTTGGCCCGTATATGTTGGCGAAGACATCACGAAACATCAAGTCACGCGAGAGGGCTGGCCCAGTGAAAACGAATGACGTGGAGAATACGTCATTCGTTTTGCTTGATTGTTTTGCTTATGAGCCTCCCTCAAATACTTGTAAATTAAGAAAATTATTCTATGAAAATCGCGTAATCTTTCTAAGAGACCAGTACTCACCTGCATACACAGGCAATGTAAGTCTCGGAAAACGGCCACATCGTAGAGAGAAGGCCGGAATTTGGGTTGCTTGACACACAGCAAGAAAAAAGATAGTTTAGTAGAAACCTTTGCTAGCGGGCTGAGGCTTCCCCTTGGCCTTCATTTGTTTTGTATTTACAAAACCTCCCGAAATGAGGCTAAAATCAGTGCAGTGACAAATGATTGCGGCTACATTTACTCATTCAAAGAAAGCAAGCTGAATTAATACGGAAATACAAGTTACTATTCTAGCTAAAGTGGTTATCACGAGAACACATTATTATTATTATTATTAATTGACAAGCGATGATCTTAAAGAGTGTCAGAACGGATATCAGCATAAGAAGCGTGCCGGGTTCGAACCCGACCGCGGCGGCTGCGTCTTTATGGAGGAAAAACGCTAAGCCGCCCGCGTTCTGTGCGATGTCAGCGCACGTTAAAGATCCCCAGGTGGTCGAAATTATGCCGCAGCCCTCCACTACGGCACCTATTTCTGTTCCTTCTTTCACTCCCTCCTTCATCCCTTCCCTTACGGCGCGGTTCAGGTGTCCAACGATATACGAGACAGATACTGCGCCATTTCCTTTCCCCAAAAAAAAACAATTATTATTATTAAGAAGCGTGGACGGTAGTCGCAACCGCTAAGGAGCTTTAAAAAGTGGCTGAACTAATGTGCCCGAGAGCAACGCAAAGCAGAAAATTTTCATAACTGCTGGCAGAGTCATTTGTCCTGTACTGGAATTGGTATGGTATGGTATGGTATGGTATGGTATTGTATGGTATGGTATGGTATGGTATGGTATGATATGATATGGTAAGTAATGTAAGTTACTGCATGGCATATGTTTAGATACTGCATGGCACTGTAAGATACTGCTTGGCACATGGCACATATGCTTGTGCATATGTTTAGCGCATCAAGGGTGCACATGCCTTTTAGAGACGCCGTAGTGGACGGCTGCCAATTAACTTTCGCCACTTGGGGCTGTTTACTATCAGCTGCAATCTCGCAGCACGCGGCTGTTTTCAAAAACAGTCTCAGTAAGGTCGTTGTGGCTCACTGGTCGTTATGTTCGGCCGTTGAGCCCGAAGCCGCGGGTTCGAATCGGAGCCACGACGGCCACTCTCAGTTATAAGTGACAAGCAACGCCGCGTGCTTTCCACTCTAAGTGGATCTTACAGGATCGCAGGCAGCCGGTATCGATCCGGAGGTCGGCAATACGAAGCTCATTTCTTTTTTGTTCCACCTAGATTCTTTCTTTCATCTCTTCCCTCAAAGTGCAGCCTCGGAATTCACAGACACTTGAATAGTCACTGTGTAATTCCTTTTTCCTAGGTATTTCCTTATATCATTGCAAATCAGGATTGAGTGAGATAATATACTTTCAATGAAAAAAGTGCAGGACCCGCCGCGGTGGCTCAGTGGTTAGGGCGCTCGGCTACTGATCCGGAGTTCCCGGGCTCGAACCCGACCGCGGCGGCTCCGTTTTTATGGAGGCAAATCGCTAAGGCGCCCGTGTGCTGTGCGATGTCAGTGCACGTTAAAGATCCCCGGGTGGTCGAAATTATTCCGGAGCCCTCCACTACGGCACCTCTTTCTTCCTTTCTTCTTTCACTCCCTCCTTTATCCCTTCCCTTACGGCGCGGTTCAGGTGTCCGCCGATATATGAGACAGATACTGCGCTTTTTTCCTTTCTCCAAAAACCAATTAATATTATTATTAATTAAAAAGTGGTAGGGTTTTAAAGTAGTGAGACCGAGTAGAGGTGCGAAAGTATATGTTTGTCCTGGTCTTCGAACGATTTGAGAGAGAGTCCTTGCAGCTGCGCCGCCGCCAGAGCAGCTCAGGCATCAAGAACAACGTCTTCGGATTCTCGTAGTGGGCGAAGCCAGCACACGATGCAAAGGAGGCCGAGAGGCGCACGCAAAGTCCTGGTGGCACATGCTCAGCGAGGCGACTATGCGCGAGCTGCCATCATTGCGTAATGCGCACTCTGGCAGCACAGGTCCCGTGGCGCCATCTACCAGGAAGGCCAGTAACCAGCTCCGGTTACGCGGGTTGCCCTAAAGGACAAGATTCACACAATTTTCTTGGCCGGGTTTGGGCCCCGTTAACCTACACAATATTTTCCCGACTGATATTCCAACCAGTATGGGCGGAAACGCATCAACTTTACTTCCCGATGCATTAGGGCACGTAACCGCCGTCGCACACTCGTGCTGCGTGTTCTGTTGTTGTTGTTGTTGTTGTTGTTGTTGTTGTTGTTGTTGTTGTTGTTGTTGTTGTTGTTGTTGTTGTTGTTGTTGTTGTTGTTGTTGTTGTTGTTGTTGTTGTTGTTGTTGTTGTTGTTGTTGTTGTTGTTGTTGTTGTTGTTGTTGTTTGAAGAACGATGGCACATACCCACGGTGGGGATTGGCCAGGGTTTGGTGCCCTGGCCAATTATCTCTGGCACAGCCCGTTCGAAATCACCGTTGTCGTTCATCCTGCGTTCTGCGCCGCGAATATCTGCCGAATGCACATGGCTGACAGTTTCTATGGAAAGCGTGAGAGAGAAAGTAGCGAGAGATGGCGGGAGGATGCCCGGCTTGCTGTTCAGGCTGAATAAAGCGGTTATTAGCGCAGGCCCCTCAAGCTGCAAAAGCAGCCAGGGAGACCGCACGTGCTGCCCAGCCTCAAGAACACTAGCAGGTGATGGAGGGTCAGCAGCGAAAAGGCCTCACCAATCACCGATTGCGAATGCCGCCATTAATATGACATCCCATTAAACGAGACTCTTTTCCTGAAAAAGACTTGATACTTACACCTGGCCTCAGCGTCGAGATTACACTATCACTTCCTTAGGATGGCTCTCAAGCTGCTCTTCAGCACAATCTTTGCAATCATTTCAATGCACTAGCATTAAAAGCCCCATCGGGAAGAAAATGTGACGTCAGTGATAAAATTAGCCATTGGCTGGAAGGAAGGGACGTCACTATACCGGATAATTACCATCGGTTGGAGGGAAATTATGTCGCCACACCAGGAGTTACATCACTTGCGATAAATTCATAAACAGATTCCAATGCAATTGCATTACAAACGCTTAAGGTAATTAGGTCTCCCAATGAACGTTTTTCTCTTTTTTCTTCGTCCTCTAAAACTAAACAATCTACGCAATAGTGCATTATGTCTCACTCTCCACAGAATTGCAAAACAGGGCGTATGAATGAAATTTTGCACGTAAAGCACTGGCGATGGAAGCGCTCCAGTAGCTGATGTAAGGGCGCGACAAACAAGGAACAATTGTCGCTGCACCTTGAAAGACAAGAGGAACCGTACGCGAGGTTTGTTTTGGATTTGCGACATACAAATTGTATGCCATGACCGCATTACTTTAGGAAGCCTGCATAAAAATTCCGATGTCATTATGCTTTCAGTGCCTCATACTTACTTTTCCACACATTTGACACGCCTAGAATCGAGCTGTGTGAATCTCAACATAGGTGATCCGATGTGCGACTTCAATCCAGCATTCAACTCCTGGTCCGCCGTTTTATGAGAGCTGTTGCCGGATGATTAAGAATAAATTTGCGGGATAAATATTTTTGCTCCTTTTAGGTCCCTGGATATCACCTAGGTTGTAACCAGGTGCTTGAACCGCTTCTTTTTGCCGAATAATTTATTGATTTCTGGTTTGTAACGAATTCAATGTATGTCAGATTCGCGAAAAATTGACTTGCTGAAGAACACTTGCTGAAGTGGTGCCCTATCTTCACGGTGTATCGCGTAACCTGAAGAAAGTGACACAACGGCATGGCATGACGGCGGTCTTCTCTGCACCTTGTAAGCTGTCTGGTTTATGTTCACAAATCGCGAAGGCCAGTGAGAAGAGGAAGTCCAAGAGCTGCAGTGTGAAGCATACCAATAAGTTCGCTGCTTGTTCGACTCGTGTCGTTTACAAGTTACCACTGTCATATGGTAGGGTGCACATGGGCCAAACAGGCAGATATGTTAATGACCGCGCACACGAACATAGCAATTCTCTGAGAAATTTGATCAAAATAACCTCCCATGTCACTGCAGGAGTTGTAAAGATTGTTTTCCAGCTTTTAAGAACATGTCCCTCATCGGAAAAGAAAAAAATAGAGAGGAGAGGGAAATCCTGGAAGCCCACCATATTAGGTTGTAAGGCAGTGACACATGCTTCAGTGCACCGTCCTTATATCTCACTAACAAGGAATTTAATTTCCTAAGCAAAAGTGTGCGTGTGCAAGTTTGACAGGCAAAGTATGTGACTTTTCTTGATTGCCAGAGATGGAGCGTGTATCCACTCCTTGGTGAATCGCCACTTATGTATTTTTTAGTTTTTTTAGTGCATCTGATACGCATGCGTCTTCTGGTGTCCTAACTTGGCCGTTTCTCGATTAAACTTCAGTTTTTAGTACAGCGTTGTCCTGTGTTCTTCTTCTCCTGGTGTCTCGTGCTTCCGCTGGTGAAGTTATGCCACATTAACCTCCTCCTCTTCATTCGTCCTTGCATCGATAGGACACTTCGTCTTCCTGCTCTATGGCAACAATATCATACAATATTATATCAATAGTACCACCGTGCCAGCCGTTGCAGCACTATTCGAGAGATCCGAGGTGTCACAAGGCGAAGGTGCCCTTTGTGAGCTACAGTTGCTTCGAATCTCGCTGGAAGCGCCGGAATAGAAAGTTTTTCCCCCCGCCTCCGTGCTGAGCGCCAGCGGCGCCGAGTGTAGAGGGCGTGCGCACTCACGTGACCACCTGGCGCACATAGCTTGTGCCTCACATCTCGCACAAACTCCTTCGTCATGACATGGGCGCAGAGTTGAAAAGGACGCCGCCAATCGTCTTCAAACGCCTCTTATGAAAGCATCATGCAATGACACGATGACATGACATCCTTCGCGCATCTACAGCAGCAACAGGCGCAGTTATGACAAAGCAGTTAGTGACATGGTGAAATGTCAGTGCGTGCGGGAGCGTGGATCAGTCGGGTTGCGGCAGGACAACGGATGAAGCCAACGAGTACCACCGTCCTCTGAACGCTGCACGTATCGGGAAGGCTAGACAAAAATACCTGCGGCGGATCGGCAACAGGATGAATGCTTTGGGGATACTGACCGGCAATGCACTGTACAGAAGGCTCATAAGCGTAACAAAATATCTCTCGCAACATAAAACACTCGCTTTATCCTGTTAAAGGCAAAACACACTCGTCGCCAAGTGATGCGTAGTAGCAGCACTCAAAGCAAATGCAAATTTGCTGAACCACAACTTGGACAAGCCCCTTCTCGGTTACCGACGGTTTGCTCGCAGTAAGGGAGTATTTTCTCATTGGTATCCACCTAGGCGCAGCAACACGGCTACAAAGCAAAGTTATGGCGCTTGCACACATACTTAGTCGTTGAACAAACACTCGTCGTAGACCGGGGTTCGAACCCAGACCGCCGCCTAACTGGGGTAGTCGCCCTACTAAATAAGCTAACCGAGACGGCTAGCATATGGTAGACCAGGAGCGAATCGATCAACGACTTCAAGCGGTAATAATGCTCGTCCAATGTTTTCTTAAGGGAATACCGTAAGGTGCAGTATATTTATTCGTTTTACCACCATCCCGGTCGTCCACTTAAAGTTTTTGATGAGCTGAATGAAGCATTTCAAAATGTCCAAACGGACAACATGATCAAAGGCGGCCACTTTCACCTTCATGAGGCCGATCAGACGCATCGAGACCTTTCTTCGATCGCGTACGGATCTTCAACACATGCAGTCATAGAAATGAACAGTTATTACGTGCGGACAGAACTGGTCTTGTAGCCCGCAGATAAAACTAATATTCTAGATATGTTATTCACGAGCGTACACAGAGCTGCAATGTCTTCTGTAGTACTCCCAGGCATTACGGCATTGATGTTGTTTTGCGAGATACGTCTGCGGTACGAAAACAATTGCTATTCGCAATACACGGACATCTAAACTTATCGCTAACACATTACGATGCCTTTGCAACTTTAGTGAAAATCGAGAATGTGCATGCGTTGTGGAGCATATTCAAAAATAAGCTGATACAGTCACGTAAACTATATCTGCCATCACGAATAATGACGGCGTTGGACAGCAGAGCTAAGCCGTGCCGAACTAATAAAGTGCATAAAATTTCCAGAAAAGCCACTGTTTAATTACGCTGTATTCTCAGAACCACATTCCCTGAACATGTACAAAAGTTTCAACAAAAAACTAAATACATGAAA
This sequence comes from Amblyomma americanum, assembly GCA_030143305.2. Lineage (NCBI taxonomy): Eukaryota > Metazoa > Arthropoda > Arachnida > Ixodida > Ixodidae > Amblyomma > Amblyomma americanum. The sequence continues at coordinate 185,292 of JARKHS020017518.1, read as the reverse complement.
GGCTTCTCGACGCTACCAAAGGCGAATTCTTTGGGTACTTTTATTCCGGTATGCAGCGTCGTCGAAAAAAAGCATTTACAGCTTATCATATTGAATGGCAAAGCTGGAATATTTATCCTACGCTCTACAACTATATAATTTTCATCCATAATGATTCTGTGAAGCCAAAGCTTTTTGTGCAGTTGTTCAGGTCGGTTATGGCTGGTCACCTGAGCAGCCGTGATTATGGCGCGAAGATAACCGATGTAGGCTGCAAACGCATGGAAGACGTCTTCTGTAATCAGCGCAGAGCTCGTAGAGTAATGGAGCAACCCTATGCTTAAAAAGCCACCGGGCTGGACGGCTTACCAACTCCATTGCTTTCTTCATGCGCACTCCAGATGTGCAAATAGTACAAACTTTACATATATTTTTTATATCTGATGCCCCGCAAAGATATGCGCACTGTAAATTAAAGTTCTGCTTTGGTATATATTTGTTTCATGCTGCCACTGCCCAGTGCGGTTGGTGCCGACAGCCCTTGCCGGCTAGCTGGCCTTGGCCATTTTGGCGGATGACTACCTACAGGTGTTAGTTCCACCTATTCTCTTCCTATATTTGGCGGCTATCTTTAGCGAATAAAATGAATTCGTAGTGAGCTCTTCACTTGTCACAAATTCGTCATCCGTTGTCCAATATTTCTGCCATGTTTTTTGGACAGATCTAAGTGTGTACACACGGCTGGATTGTTCCTGCTTTTTTTTAATTTAAGACGACAACACTTCCACGCAGAGTCCGGCCTAGATGTTGGCAACGACTACGCAATGGACCACTTCACAGTCGTCAACACGACCACCAAAGAGGAGAACGCTGTCTCGGGAGAACTGATTGAAGCCTTCCAGAGAGTGGCGTCAGGGGGATCGTTCCAAGTGACTAAAGACATCCAGGAGAAGCAAGTTCCTCCTGGAGACATCCAGGATCTGAAAGCGACAGAAGTACGTCCAGAACTAAACGACGCGCTCTTTGTGAAACTCACTTGGACATGGCCTGGAGCTCACTTTACATCCGGGAAGGGTAAGCATCAAGTAAAAACGTAAACTAAAATGGTGAGGCATTAAGCGCGTCAGTTCTGGAAACACTCTCCGTTCATATTTTTGTCAGAACGAGCCGTAAGATGCAGCAGCAACGGAGTTGCGGCTAAACGGCAGCCATTGCAGTAACTCTGCTAATTTCACAAGCAGCAACTCTATTTTCGACCAACAAACAAGAACTGAAACAAACACACAAGTTGTAGCCTTCTTTCCTGCATTTGTGAATAGAGAACAAAACGTTTTATATTTAGATGAAAATGACGCATATGTCATGTTTTAAAAGGAGAAAGGCGCAGCCCCGATAGGGGATCCACGAATTTAAAAGGTGACCGTGTTTTTCGTTAATAGTAATGAAGCATGAATTTGTTTCACGTAGATGCCAAAATCATTCTGCACGGCATTGCACAAAAACCTCTACAACGCTGTACTTGCAGTCAAGCTCATTTCTCAGTGTTATTAATAAACACGTTATTCTCTAGAAAGTCGTTACATGAAGATTCAGCCAGAAAAACACCTTAAGCAATACAACATACATCAAAACACTAGAAATCTGGGCATAATAAGTAGGCCGACGTAAGGTCACAAAAGCGAGGAAGCTATAGCTGACAAGCATGCCCCAGTGATTAGTTTCTGCCGTCACAGGAATTCTTTACCAGGTTGAATAGTGAAGCGCTATGCGAGGATCTCGATGTAGCAGGATGCTGTGATGTTGCCCGATATGTACACCAATAATAACCCGCAAGTTAAAACCGGAGCGTGAGCATTCGTTTTCAGAGTCTTGCGAATGAGCGATGAACGTTCTTAATAAACGTGTTTTAAAGACGCGACGTAGGGCGTCTAGAAAAATCGTCTTTCAAAATAAATGACAAATACAATCTACGTAATGCACCCGCTTATACTGAACCTTACTCCTGAATTTGTGACCGCTTTCGCGAAGGAAACGGTAGGCAGCGAATACTCATTCTCTTATTTGCCACCCATGCGCAGAATAGCCGATGCAGCTCATAGACGAGAGAATTCTGTTAAGCTCTTTTAGCGTACGCTGAATCTCAAGCATCATGTTCTGCAAGTGGCTCGAACCGGAGGTCCTGAAAAGCTGCATGGAATCTGCACGGTAACGGCATCATCATCATTATCATCTTCATCATCATCATCAGCCTGACTACGCCCACTGCAGGGAAAAAGGCTCTCCCATGTCTCTCGATTTAACCCTGCATTTTTCCAGCTACGGCAACCGTATCTACGCAAGCTTCTTAATCTCATCCGCCCACCTAACATTACGCCGCCGCCTGCTACGCTTGCCTTCTCTCGGCATCCACTCCGTTACCCTTAAGGACAAGTGGTTATTTTGCCTTCGCATTACATGCCCTGCCCAAGCCCATTTCTTCTGCTTGATTTCGACTAGGAGGTCATTAACCCGCGCTTGTTCCCTCGCCCACTATGCCAACTTCCGGTCGCTTTTAACGTTACACCTGTCATTTTTCTTTACATAGCTCGCTGTGTTGTCCTTACCGTTGTCCTTAACCGTTTTCGTTAGTCTCCATGTTTCTGCCCCGTAGGTGATTACCGGCAAGATACAGCTGTTGTACACTATTCTCTTGAAGTATACTGGTAAACTGCCATTCATGATCTGAGAGAAGCTGCCATATGTGCTCCACCCCATTCTTATCCTTCTAGTTATTTTCCTGTCATGATCTGGATCAGCGGTCACTGCCTGCCCTAAGTGGACGTAATTCCGTACCACTTCCGGTACCTCGCTGCCAATTGTGAACTGCAGTTCTCTTGCTAGACTGTTGAACATTACTTTTGTTTTCAACGTGTTAATTTTTAGACCCACCGTTCGGTTCTGCCTGTCTAAATCATTGATCATGCTCATGATGCTCACTGACCATGATTTAACGGCATCATACAGGAAGCGAATAGCGCATTGTTTTGTAAAAGGAAGTAAGGAAGTGAATAAAGTAATCTACAACAGACAGGTACATATTTTCACAATAAAAGGGGGCTGGTACTAACACAATATGCCTGGTCAAGCAAATGTAGAACACAATTTACAATGTTCTGAATTTTAAGAAAACGTTTATTGCGCGTAGAAATATCGGTGCAAAAAAATTGTTTCAGTTCATAATGCAGCAACTTGTCAGTACGTTAATAACCGACACGCCCCCTAACTTGAAAAGCGCCAACTTGAAATTTGAGTGAGTCAAGGATATAGTACAAAGTCATTCTGTGTATTCTTCTGGTTTGACGTTCCTCTTATACAATCAGAATGAACGGCTTAGCCTCCGTTAACAAACAGACAGACAACTTTATTGTCGTAACCTCGGACACTGTATTTTCCAGCTTCATCCATAGAGGTCCGTACCAGCAGTGACGACGACATGCTAAAAAGGAACTTCGAGAAGCAAACTCCAATTACAACAGCCGATGTCGTCGATGGCAACCTCGACCCTCTCCCAGCTGGTGCCAAGCACGAGGTTACCATGTCTCTCCCCCGAGCTTTCGCCAACCCTCGTACCGACGGCGCTAGCAAATGGAGTGCCTTACTGGCTGCTCGCATCGCAAACAGCGACGGACTCAAATCCGCGACGTCCAACATTGAGCTAGTGTCTCACACGCCTCCAACGACGACCACAACTACCACAACGACCACAACGGCAGCCTCAACAGTGTCAACCACAAAAGCTACAGCCAGAGCAGCAGCGAAGGCTACAGAGGCGGTCACAACACAGAAGACCTCAACACTGACGACCTCCACAACAGCTTCGATAGAGCGAGAGACGACGACGGACGACGTCAACCGCGAAACCAGCAGACGCAACACCAATGAAAAAAACAGAGACGATAACGAGAGAGGCGACTGCAGCACAGGCGACAACACAGGCAAGCTCTACAGCGACGACCTCATCAGGAGCGGGCACCATAGCAGCAACCACAACAGCAGCGGAACCTACTCGGCTGCTGGCCCGAAAGACGCGGGTTCGATCCTGGCCGCGGCGGTCGAATTTCGATGGAGGCAAAATTCTAGAGGCCCGTTTACTCTGCGATGTCAGTGCACGTTAAAGAACCCCAGGTGGTCGAAATTTCCGGAGCCCTTCACTACGGCGTCTCTCATAGCCTGAGTCGCTTTGGGACGTTAAAGACCCCCCAAACCAAACCCAACCGAAACTCGGACCAGTATTTATAGCTGAAAAACCAGGCAATTATCAAACATGCGCAGTAGGTGACCCATTCATATGTTGGCGCAAATATAACAGTTCCTGACTAGTAAGAGCAATAGATGGCTTCGCCACGCAGAACCCACCGAACCTGGTCTATCATTTCAGCCTGTATTATCTCTCGAGTGATTTGGCAACGGTTTTTGGCGATAACAGAGCCTTCTTGGTAAGCAGCCTGAAACACAAACTCTTCATTTGAATCGCTAACATTTTCATCTTTACAGTTGTTCTTACATTTCCTGCAGTGTACGTCCAGAAACCCTCCTCGTCATTCAGACACATTATTGCAATGTTCTCGAAAGCGGTCGATCAAACACCTACCGCTTTGTCCTACATAGCTTTTCCCACATTTCAAAGGGATGCTGTAGACAATCGAATGCGTACATTCTACGAACTTTGTTCGGTGCTTCTTTTTGCAGTTCTGATTCTTTGAATCACTGGGACAGTCTGCATAACTTTTGCAGCTTATCGGTGGCAGAGAAAAGAACTTTCACGTTCTTTGCAAACTGTTGCAAGTCAGCGCTCGTGTGTTCCATGTGTCTTCCTTGTGTCCTCGTTTTTATTTGCGCTGTACATTTCCATCATGAATCACCAACATGCCCAGACTGCCACCTTAGTGAGCTAGCATGATGTGTTTCTGTGCTGCCCTGCGCTGCTCTGCTAGGTTAATGTGATTTTTCGCGTGTATGTTCTTTCATTCAAAAGAGAAAGGAGGACATGGCAACACTTGCCTAAGCACCTGCCTTGTGCCACTGCACCATTGCTGACCTGGCCACCGACAACACCTTGGCAAGTAAGCCACCCGGTGGGCAGGCGAGCAGTGGCGCAGTGGCACAAGGCAGGTGCTAATGCAGGTGTACCATCGGTGGGGACCAGCCGATCCCGGAGTCACACCGGTCCCTCACAGTCACTCCACTTGGCTAGCGCTACCTCGCGGCAACTGAATGCATTGGTGTTGCAAAGTCTCCCATTCCGAAGCGATCAAGGCAACTTTCAGCGAAAAAATAGAGATGGCACTGGTGAAATAAAATAGTACGGGAAGTTGGACCACGGAGATACAAGGCGTATTCGAAAAGTAAGTTCCGTCTGCTTATAATTAAATATTATCGGTTCAGAACAAAGTTCTAAGGATACAACGCCATCTATTGATTATTTCCGAATTCACTGAACTTATTGTTATGATGTGGTTATAATTTAGTAGTTGTTTTCCAGTCGCTGAAAAAAGACAACAATGTCCGCGAAAATTATTGCTCCCGCCAGTCGTGAAATGGCTGCTGTGATTGGATTCTTGCGTGGAAAAGGTTCATCAGCTCCCGAAATGCATCAAGAGTTATTGTTACAGGTGACGAGACGTTGATATCCTGCTGCACCAACGTGAGCAATGCAGTGGTGCAATTCAACATCACCGAAACCGAAAAAAAAAAAACGAGCAATCACGTTAGTCGAGTCGCAAAAAGATGGCTACCGTTTTTTGGGACGAAAATGGCGCTTTTTTGTTGTTGATTTAATGAACCGAGGGAACACATTTTCAGCTGCCGCGTACTGCGAAGCTCAAAGAAGAGACATGTCATCAAAATCGACGGAGCGAGAAATTGTCGTCTGGAGTTGTCCTCATCCATTGGAACGCGCGTCCCCACACCGCTGCTCGAACCAAAGAGAATATTCAAGATTTTGGTTGGGAACTTTTTGATCACCCTCTTTATAGTCCCCACCTTGCACATACCGACTGCTTCCTCTTCTTGCACTTTAAACAGTGAGTGGCTTAATGAATAATGATTTGAAGACGGCGAGGAACTCAAGAGGAAGCAGTCGCTAAACTAATATCTGCCACTACTTCTGCGTAACATCTTCTAGTACATTGTTAACTTACCAGTGCATTAGGTTTTTGTCTTTTATTTCTGTTATTAAGTATTCTCGTTGTTTTATTTTCATGCCGTTGTGGATAGACATTGTATAGCTTGTATTAACTTTACTCTGATAATGTTTCTGTTTCTTGCCATTTATGCTTCAATGTTTAATTTGGTCGGTTTTGTATTTTTATTCTAATGATCCATATGCTTTTGTCTGTTTTTTGTTTGTAGTTTCTTGAATTTTTGGCTTATTTATTTCTTTCTTTTGATTACTTGCCTGTACTCCCCCCCCCCTATTTAATATCCCCAAATTGAGAGCCTTTAGGGGCATTTTGTATAAATAAATAAATAAATAAATAAATAAAGACTGCCGTTCTGGTGCAGTGCCCAAGCGGCGAACTTCTATGAAGAAGCTAGTGTAACCTTACGAAAAGGGCTTAGAAGTTAACGGCGTTTATGTAAACAATGAAGTAGGAATGTAGAAAACTAAATCCCTCAATAAAAACCTATACTGACAAAAATTGTTTTTTTTTAATGACACAACGGCCTTTACTTTTCCAATATGTCTCTTAAAACAGAAAGTTCAGCTCCAGCGATACAAAACTTATCACAGGAGTCCAATAGGTAAAAATCAAACAGCGAAAGATATTCCACCTTTGCTGATTACTCTATATAATAAGGGGTAGCAATTGACTGCTGAAATTACTTCGTTATTACGCTATCTCATGTTCTTAGCCACACATCATAGCAAGTAATGCAACCAGCATGTCCAGCTTGTTCCAAGGACAAAAACACTGAGGCACGTGCAGGAGAAGCATGAGGAGTCTGTATATTTGAATACGTTTTGTTCATAACAATACAGCACCATCCTCTTTCTATGCCGCGTTGTCGGGATGTTTGATTTTAGGTCCCAGTGTTTTATTTAAGGCAGAAATTGAAACTGGGATGTCGGTCGAAGCGGAAGAAAAAAAAAAAGACGTCGGCCGGTGGCTACAACAACGAAGAGGCCTATGGCACAAGCAAGCACTGCTATCAGGCTCATATGGCTCCCAACAGTTCGACGCACTTTGTCCTCATTTTGCCGACCAACACTTCAGTTTTTCTAATCGTCGGGTTTTTTTTCTTCAAGGAATTCCCTGCCCACACAGAAAATGTTGACACATTTATCTGGACGAACTCGGCGCCTCAGTTCAAGGGGCGCCTTATCGACATGCATCAGACAGGACTAAAAGACATCAAGTACCAGTGATAAATTAAGGTTGCAAACGCCAATGCCATCGCACTGGAAAAGGTACGGAGTAGCAATTATATAGTCTCAACAAAAACTTGGGTATTCCGCTTGATTTTTTATTTTTCGATTCCGCCTTCCGTGCATCCCAAATTATAGCATACCTCAGCCCTAACATAGAAGGCTACAAACCTTGCGTCGGTGCTGTGCGATGTTAGCGCATGTTAAAGAATCCCGGCTTCCTAAATTGAACCGGGGCATTCCACTACTGTGTCCCTCATAGCCCATATTTGGCTCCGAGACGGTAAACCCCAGAATTCGCAATTTTACCTTGCAAACTGTAATTTATAAATACTCCTCAGTCAAGTTCGGCCGACGCGGAGGCTCGGTGGTTATGGTGCTGAGCTGCTCACCGGAAGAGGTGGGCTCAATCCCGGCCATGGCGGTCGAATTTCAATGGAAGCGAAATACAGAGGTCCGTGTGCTGTGCTATGTCAGTGCATGTTAAAAAATACCCTGTGGTCGAAGTTAATCCCAAGGCTTCCACCACGTGGCCCCTCATAGCCTGAGTCGCTTTGGGACGTTAATCCCCACAGAACTGAATCAAATCATTAGACAAGTTCATTAGGAAAAGAATTTCTGCTTTTTATTGCTTGTTCGAACAGCATGCGCCGGCTTCCTAGAGCATGCCTCGGTAGCGCAGTATGTTACTGGTGATCAAAAAAGTACAATAGTATGTATGGTTATTTCCGCTGAACTAACTGCAGCAAACGCTTAAAACGTGACACAATGGCAAAACGGCGTGATTTCGGTATCTTATACTCTCGCATATGACCGTTTCTAACTCCGCACGTCATCGCCCTTGGACTGCGCATCAGGATCTATTTTCGTCGCACGCATGGCGCGGGACATCGCCTGCACAGCCACGGCTAAACCACCTGTCACCGTCATTAATGGATGGCACCAATTGTGATTTTCAAGTCGTTCGTTTATCGCTAATCCTATTGTGCAGAGATAAACTTCGCTCCATTTCATATCTGTGCTCGTGCTCTTTTACATGACATTAGACCTGCCCGAGTTTCTTCCTACGCAGAAGAGCTACGGTCACAGTTTCGGCCATAAATCGCTCACCTGTGGCTTAATAGAACCAGATCGTCATATCGACCACGCCCTCCGATTGTTCCGTTCGTGTCCTTTCCATGTTATTAGACATGTCTTGGTTACTGTGTTGCCTCTGTGAATCTTTGCATGGTAGGTGCGTACCCTTTGAGATGCATGGTCGATCAGTGGCCTGGCCACTGCAACCCCCATATAGAGAACTTCCAGTCACCGCAAACCTAAATCGACCTCCCCGCCCCATACCCGTCCACCTACAGACCCGAAAAGTGCCCTGCACGAACCATCCATTAGAGTTTACTCTCCTTAAGCACCACCCACCCCTTAGCTCCACAAGCCCTTCAGCCATTTGAAGTCCAAGCAGCAGTGGGACAAAACGTGACGGCGAAATCAAATTCCTGGACACAGGAGGGAAGCGAGCTGCCCTTCAGAAGCCCCACCATCCATCAATCTATTCATCTCTCCACCCTATCCACCTAGCCAGGCCGTTGCTGTATAGATCGATGGACAGAATATAGGGGGGCCCCTTTTGAAACGAGCTTTTCTTCTTTACTTTTATTTAACTGCGCTATATATTGGTCTTAAACTTCGCCATTTTTTTTACGTTTTCAGTCCTACACTTCTAACCCTGTCACCTCTCTGCTTTTGAGCTACCAAATTTCCAATCGCTTTTTGCTGCCCTTCCCCGTTGCTGCCCTGCATTTGAGCCCCCAACATTCGAATAAACACTTGGTAGTCCCGCCTCTTTCCTATCTTCTCAGTTTTCCTGCGCTAGTCTTTTTGGCTAGTTTATTTTCTTAACGCAATGCACCAACTAGCCCAACAACGTGTGTTACAGTTTTGGTAACTTCCATGGCAGATTTATTCACATGACCGTTGTTATCTCTCAACCCTAGGACCTCAGCGAGAGTGACGCTGCCTGCATCGACATGCGGACGATACAATGAGATTCGAAAATGAGATTTTCGATCACCTCTACCGGTTTACCACACATAACACATGTGTCGTCACCTTCGTTAATTTTTTTTTTTGTAGCTTCGCGTTCTAAGACACCCTGATCTAGCTTCAAAGAGTAGGACACTTCCTCTTGAGTTATCAGTGAGCGATTTCATTCTGGTCAGCCTTTCCAGTATCGATGCGCCTCCTACTGCCGCCCACCTTCATCCACGACAAATATTCTGTTGCATGTGTGAAGCCTCGGTTTAGAGTACAATCATCTGTGTAATCCGTAACAGAAAATGCAACTGCTCGCATCAGGTTTGGTGATCGTCTATTTCTTTTTCACATCTCCAAAATATTTGCTGGCATCCTGACGGCAACATCTTCACGGTGTGGCCTTTGAACTATCTCCAAAGTTGCATCACAATAACAAAAAGAACTTCCTCCAACATGAGCAGCCTCATATCGCTATAGGACGGACTCAGTGCCTGAGCGTGGCGTTACCCTCCATTCCGCGAGCAGAAGAGAGTGTCTCTTCTATCTTTTATGTTCCATCCTTGCATTCAGTGATCATCTCCGGGAATTCTGAAGCTTGCTTCATCGTTTGCTCTTGCCTCATATTTCGCATTGCTGCAAAGTATAGAAATGCTTTGTTGCAAGGCTGTAATTCCCGCCGTCAACTGTGGCTGAACAGTTACATTTCGGGCTAGCAGATGACTTATAACGACCATCTGCACACAAAGGCTGCCCCTTATATTTTTTTTGTTTATCTTCGTGAGGCCAGTTTCTATTTTGACTGCCTCGATGGTTTATTATTTCTAAGGGCGCTGAGACCGTTTTAAAAGCGTTGATTTAGGCAAAAATCAGATGCCAACTCGTATGGTTCGCTCTCGCGACATCTGTGGCCGGCGTGCGGCCATAATAAATGCGCGACTAAATCGTGGCTACGGAGGATTGTGGAGCTGCGCGTAAGTCGAACGACTCTATGGCTTCGTTAAACGGTGGCCAGCAGTATTACATTTGGAAAGAAGGGAAACGAGTTAGCAACGGGATGGCAATGTATACTGTCCTCAACGCCTCATCATCCGAAAGCTCATTTTCAACCAAGCCGCCGACTTTTAGAGTGCTCTGGAACATGAAATGAGACGCAGTATTGAATCTTTGGATTTCTAATTAGGCACGTGTGTGGCAGCATAGATGCACGATAACAGGGTACAAGGCTTTTAGCGAAGGGATGTTTCCGCACAATAGATGATGAATGGTCCTATGAAGCTTAAAATGCAGGCTTGGCCACACAGTGGGGAGGCGCACACTTTTTAATGACTTAGAACAGCATAGAATAGAAGTTAGCAACGTAGCTCTTTCAACACTCCTTCAATCTCGAGGGTACTTTACAGCCCGGGTCATACATAACAGCTCGCACGCCTTGCGAAATTTTAGCTCGAAATATATATTTACCTGGACTTCACATTGCTGTCCAGCTTGAAAAAAATGTATTAATGTATCTTTGGCCACCCAGCAATCATTGTATTTTCACAGATGTGGTTTCCGTACAGGTCAATAGAATGGGAAGAAGCTGCGGCTGAACAAGTATCAGTAACTCAAGCTGATACTGCAGAGCTGCCTACTCACGGCTTCAGTCCGTAAGTAGGCGCTTATTTGCGGGGGTTATCTGGGCTCCCAATGGTGCGGTTGGTTCCGCTTTCTTATCCCTTGTCTTTGCTGTTTCTCTCTTTGTGTGTGGACACGTTCCACTTCATAGAGCAGATTCCTCCGTGCGGTGAACAATAAACGCCGCTACGTATTGCTCAGTGCGAGAGTGCGCACTTTACCGGTCAACTTCCATCACGCCTATGCGGAACATTTATACTGCGGTATGGAAGCCTGTAGCCCGCAGGATCATTGCTAAAAAGGTGCTACTGACCTGTGGTTGCAATTTTTGACTTCGTCTATTGAATTTGCTGAGAGTTCTATTTTTCGTGCAACGATTTTTGAACGGTGAGTGGAATATTACACTGGCCGTTCTTTCGGTCATGATTTTACTCTAATTTGAAGCATGAATTTTAAATTCGGCTTCAGTTTATATATTAATGAGAAAATGGTCCAGTAGTACAATATCCGGCGTCCGCCATTCGCCGCCTAAGGCACGACATTCGGAGGATGTCAGAGCGCCAATGTACGATCTCACAACACACGTAAGCGAACAAGTGTGGAAATGAATGGCGAAGCGTACCGTGCGGTGGCCTGCTAAAGTTATAACTCGTTGTGACTGTGCAGGGTATGATAACCCAGCGCTTTATAAGTACCGCAGTCTAAGGTTTATACAGATTGTACAAAATATGCATGATCATTACGCGTAGTCATAATCATGACACATAAGCATTCTGCAATATATATGAATCAGCACTATAAAGTACCGTAATGTATGGTGTATATAGTTTGTATAAAATGTGTAGTCATGAATCATGACTTCTGAATCCTAGCAAGACTCAGCGCTTTACACGTAGTGCAATCATACTCATGACGCATTACTCAGCCCTTGTTCATCATAGCATGAATGAGCACCTCACAAGTAATGTAATGTGCACAGAGTTTGTACAAAGTATGCATTGTCATTTCTCGTGCTCACAGCCATGACTCAGTCATTATGCGATGTAGCATGACTCATCACTTTAATGCTTTCCCATGCTCACACGTGAACATTATTTAGTGTCTGCCGAATGTTTTGTAGATGTGCAGGCATGAAAGGAATAGAATTGTTTGTTGCACAAGGAGGCCACTAAGTAAAAACTGGGAACTGAAGCTCCTCTCTTTAACTGCGAGAATTAAATAGGTAAAATTATGCAGATGATTGCTAAATTTTTAAAAATTACTGACATGTTAGACTGCGACAAGGAACCAACATCGCTAAGCACGTTAAATATTTAAAAAATGCAGTTAAAACAAGGTGAAAAGAGAACACTAGTATGCACAAACACGCAAACAAAAAGAAGCACTCATTACGTAAAGGTCTAGGGGAAATAGCAAGCCTAAATAAAAAGCAAGCACGTGTTTTTTTCTAGATGTAATAGAATGAAAGCTTTGTATTTCATGACAATAGGTAGAGATTTCCAAAGAGTAATGACCAAAAATAAAATATATTGAATTCGCAATAAATTTTGACTTTCTCAAAACAGAGAACGCGTTGCTCCCAATACCTAGTATTATTAGCATTGCACGTATTAAGTCGCAAATTAGACTGGCAGCGCTAATAGGACGGGCACGAAAAACCATCAATCATCATTTTTGTGATAGTGAACCCATGACAGGTCAAATATGAAGCCTGTGGAAAATAGGAGGACTGGTGGCGAAGAATGAGCTGAAGCGGATTATCCGAATTGCTTTTTTTTTTGGAAGGTGACATGGTGACAGATGGGTGTGAAATCTGTTACGGCGAAATAAACAGTGTTTGAGATAACTCTGAACGAATGCATATTAATGTTGCCGAACAATATTTTTCTGAAAATAACAGAGCCTTCTAAGTACTATTCACAGGTCAAATGCCGACTGTTTGGTAATAATTCCTTGGTGGGTAGGTTAAATTTGAGAAGTGAACTAAAGGTCGCGCCAAAGAATGTCACAGAATCAGATTGAGGGTGCTATGGTTTTCTAAGTGCGCATGAGGAAAGGAAACAAGTTGCTTGCGTTAGAAATAAATTAAAATTGGGCTTGTTTCCGCTGGCATTCTTTCATTACCAGTCGTCTAAATATTTCAGGTCATATTTTCACAGTCAGGTCACACTAATTATTACTTGAAGGAAGTATACAGTAGTGTCATCAGCGATAGAACGCAGTTTCAGATGTTGGTGACGCAGGCCAATCATTAATGCAAATTAATAACAAAAGAGGACCTAAATTATAACCCTGAGCAACGCCACCAATAATTGCCATTTGTTTAGATAAACCACTTGATATTTCAGCAAATTGAGTGGAGCTGGTGAATAAAATACCCAATAGCGTTAGAGAGTAGGCCCACAATTTACCAGGAATTCTAGCTTTAAGAAGAATATGGAATGATTGTGTTTATCAGTTGCTTTTGGAAAATCACTAAATACAGCTACCACAAAAAAAAAACGTTCATTGAAAGCGTTGTTCGAAGGAAGCGTACTTTGAGAAATGTTCTTGAAAAACTGTTGAATGCAGTCAGTGAATTACATCAAAACAAGCTCTGTTGAAAACTCAACGCGAAATCAGAATTCTTGAGTTGTTAAAAGTCTTGTATCTCAAAAACGCTGAACGATGAATTTTCCATTATTTTACAGGAAAAGGGAAGAATTTGTTTTGGGTCAGTAATTTACAAATGTACGTTTATGCGCGCTTTGGTGTACCATAATTGCTTTGCCACTGGAAAGCTGCTGGGTATAGCACCACTTTTGAATATTTTTTTATAAATTATCGCAAGAATCGATGGCAGTTCACGTGCAGCCAGTTACATTAAAATGTATTGAGGGAAACTAAGCCATAGCCGGTGTTCTTTAAACCTGCCATTACATAGAAAACTACAGCCGGTGAACTTTGGCACAGGTCGAAAGAGAGATAGGGCAACGAGCAGGGCCCAACTATACTGCTCTATGTTGTAAGTTAAGCTGAAAAAAAAAAAACGAGTTGAACGCACTTGCTTTCTCATTACAGCTAAAGTAGTTATGCGTACCATGCGTAATTAGGAGAGTGTTAGATTTCAGCTCATTAAGTTTTGTGCACTCATTATATAATTTACAGCCCTTTCGCGCGTGCTTTCCGTTTCTAAATACTCACACTAACTTCTTTTACTATGGTCAGACAACGAAATAATCTTCTCGAGCAGATTTTGAAGTGGTGTCTTAAGGCGATATTGAATGTTCAAGCTGTTAATTTCTACAAAATATTATCTATCTTTTAATACAAAGTAGTTCTTTTTCAGCATTTCATGAATTTCTCGGCACAGAATACCACTTCACACTAGACGGTCATGATGTGCATACTTTACTGGTGTCTTTATTGTAGAGTAAATGTTATTCCAGACACTGTTCGCGTAGTTCTCTTGTGATACTTTTGCCGTGTCATATTGAGGTTTTTCGCAAATAAATGTTTTCCGGTCAAATGGGCACTTATTCACTACTGTTTAACGCGGTTCAATTTGAGCTGGTTAGTAATAACAGCATTCGTGGATTATTAGCAATGATAGATTCAACGCTACCAGCATTCTAAGCTCAATAAGGTTTAGACAACACGCCTAATATTACTTCGTTGCCATGCAAAGAACAGAGTTGTAATCAGAAAAAAAGCTGTCAGCAGACGCATTGATAGTTTATGTTTATATCCCGCTTAATGAAGATATCTTTGTTTCTTCGACTTAATAATGTTTGTTAAATTGCGGTCCAATTCTCTCAGAAAAGAATGTATGGTGAAGATGGCGAGCGGCAACGGAGGTATTGAAAGCGTTTCTCTAGGGAGAAGGAAATTTCCGCCATGCTCAGTCGCAGCTGACTAACATTTATCTATTCAGAATGTGATGTCAAAGCAAAGATCGTATGAGACTTAATTCGATATGAGCACTGCAGAACCACCATGGCGATATGCTGAACGATGATGATATTGGCTTCATTATTTGGCGAGGCAAACAGTTTGTGTTCACACTATGAAAGCCACGTCTCCGAAAGATGATGGTTGGCTAAAGAATATTGTTTCTCCTATATGCAGGAAATCTTCTTTGAGGTAATGTGATATTTTGCTCTTTGATGCACAGACGTATTCATAAACGATTTCGATAAATTTACTACTCAAATTATTATTTCAATAAAGGAGATCTGTTCTTCTTGTACTTGTAAAATAGGTGAGTAAGGTCCACCTATCTGAGTGATCCTTTCTCTTGCCCTCATTGGGATTTGTTAGGACATATTATTCAATTCTTTTTTCTATATTTTCGCCGTATACAGAGTGAGAATGAACGGGTGGTTGCCGGTAGCCACCGTGCTCCTCTGCCTGTTGATGAGTGCCGCTTCCCTCGAGATCGACCCAACAGACGGAGGCTACAAGGACCTGTTGATCTCCATCCACAAGGACGTCCCTTACAATGAGTCCATCGTCGAGAACATAAAAGTATGTAACATGACCTCAGCCCCATCTCCGACTTCCGCGCTGCTCACGCCATCAAAAATAAGTAACGTGGCTTGCCACGTGTGTTGCTCTGCGTGTGCATAAAATTCCTTGTTGAAGCACTGCCTGTTACATATCCGTGCAATACAAAGTGTCTTTCAAGGATAGTACTGTATGAGCAGTGTACCTAACTGACTTGACACTAGAATGCAAGTTAACTCTGCAGAGCAAAATGCTGCCATCTCTACAGCTGCAGCTCGTAGATAGAGGAAACAAATCTGGTGTTTTTGTAAGCAAGGTCATGTGTGTTCGAAGCGTGGCGAGCTTAATGTCCACGTTGAAATTATGTCCGCGGCCGTATCTTGTTGGCGAGCCAAACAGGATGTACGCAGACTGCAAAAAAGCCTGTGCCTCTTTAGTGTCGTCCTGTGCATATATAAAGTGACACGCAAAAGGCCTAAATGTGATGTGCACTCTTTCGGACTCCGTTTATGCCTATAGATTATGCAAATATACGTGACGTCATCGGTGTTGTATTACCACCTTATCTGTGCGAGAACGCTTGTTATAGGTAATGCTTTAGAAGACATGCAGCAGGGCTTTGCAATATGCATGCGAGGAAAACGTAAGGTTTCTGGCATGCACAGCCATGCAAGCACAGAAAATAAATTTATACAAGGTATTGACATTATTTCGCAAATTTTGTTCTGTGTTAGCCAGGGACGAAGGATACGAACATTTAACATGCGATCCAGACTGTATTTATATTTATTTAGTCGCAAATACCCTTATATCGAAACCCGTGACATTACATTACGCTTCTTTTCTCCCAGCAGAAAAGGCTGGTTTAATTTATAGGGGTTTAACGTCCCAAAGCAACTAAGGCTATGAGAGACGCCGTAGTAGAGGGCTCCGAAAATTTCGACCACCCGGGGTTCTTTAACGTGCACTGACATCGCACAGTACACGGGCCTCTAAAATTTCGCCTCCATCGAAATTCTACCGCCGCGGCCGGGATCGTACCCGCGTCTTTCGGTCTGGCAGCCGAGCGCCATAACCACTCAGCCACCGCGGCGCCTCTCCCAGCAGAAAAAAAATCGGAAATCTTCAATGCAGATTTTAAGTAACAATGGCTCTCATAGGTTGCTATCTCGAGTATAACCCATATTCGATTCATAGAATCCGTAGGCGCAACTCGATTTTGTATCCACAGCGTAACATCAAATTCGAGTGTGGCCTTGAAAAACAGTAAAAGGCCATACTCAGCTGATCTAGAGCAACCAACTTGGCCCTGGTGTAAACAATTCTAGATGTTTTATGAATTGTTTTCAAGCCGGTGCTTACAATACTGATCTTTGCCCGCATTTCCCACGCACTCTAATAGTTCTGCAAAATATATTCTTCTCGCGAGCAAGCCTTCGTGAGGAAAGTAAAGATTTTGAACGCATCTGGAATGTTTTTACATTGGCACTCCCTGTACTCTGATAGTGTTAAAGTTTCTCGAAAATGTTGAATTCGTAAAACTATAAGTGAGGAGACATTGCTTTCATTGGGAAAATTCGACAGTTATGTTTCTGGACCACTTTTATTCATGCAGTTTACGTTTAAAGGAGTACAGACACCTAAATTTTGGGTGCGCGTTTTCTTGTTCGTAATGATGCGTAAGGCAATATTGTACATGGATTGCCACCTGGTAGTCTCCTACGACCGCTAAATAATGTATAATCCCATTTCTTTCTCGTGCTGGTTCGGTTTCGGTTTCAACAGCCGAAGGAGGACCGTGACTTCCACGTGTACTTACAGGTCACGTGAGACATGAAAAACGTCCATATAATAGCTGCTTCCACATTCGTTGTCATTCCGGCTCTTGAGGAAGGCTGGCTTCAGCACTGCAGTAAATTGAAACGATGAAGCAGCGATTATGGGGACGTTTTTCCATCCCTCACGTGATACAAAAGCACTCTTTGACGTCACAGCCATCTTTCGGCTGTTGAAACCGAAGCCGAGACAACACGACCCAAAAAAATTCGATTATAAATTATTTAACGGTCGTAGGCGAATATCACATGGTGATTCATAAGTAGTACTGTCTTCCGCATCATTGTAGAGAAGAAAACATGCCACCAAAATTAGGTGTCTATACTCCTTTAGGTAAACTGAATATTTCTACGTTATCGAGACTTATTATTTTTCTGCAATGACTATTAAGATTTGGTGCAAGTGGCCTTACTAGAAATATTCTTAGAGGGTTAAGCCACCGCGGTGGCTTAGTGCTTTTAGTGCTTGGCTGCTGACCCGAAAGACACGAGTTTGGCCCCGGCCGCAGCGGTCGCCCTTCCGATGGATGCGCAAATGCTAGAGACCCGTGCACTGTACAGTGTCGGTGCACGCTAAAGAACCCCAGCGGCGATAATCAATAAGCTGGCCCTTTTTTTATTGCGACAGTGTGCCTGCTAGCCGTGTGGCGTCCGTCTGGTCATTGGTCACTCAGATATAACCGCGGCTTTCAAGCGTCTGTGGAAAACAACCCGGCCATTGGGTGTTTGGCGACCGGACTTCACTGTTGGCTTCATATCGCAGCCAATGGCAGCCAGTGGGCAGGTCCTGTCACCTGTTCTTGAAAAACCGCTGCAATGCACAGCACCAGTGGCTGCATACCGCAGTCAGTGCTAGTCAATGGTGAGGACCGGTCACCAACCACTCAATGGCCCGGTCGCTTTACACAGACGCTTGAAAACCGCTGGTATATCTGAAAGACTAACAACAGGGAACCAGACGGACGCGGAATGGCCATTTTAAAATGAACACCTGATAGAAAATGGCTCCAAGGTGGTTGAAACTATCAGGAGCCGTCCCCTGCGGCGTCCTCCATAGCCTGAGCCGCTTTGGCACGTTAAATCTCATGACCCAAACCTAAGCCTTCACCATGGTGATCACGATTCATTTTGTACCCATCACTGATAACGAATGACGTATAAAATAGCGCAACATCAGACAAGGACATGAAAGAACTCGCTCGTGTGTGTTCTTTCATGTCCTTGTCTGATGTTGCGCTATTTTATACGTCATGCACTACCAACAAGCCCAAACCGCCACCTTACTGATAACGAAGTTTAATTGTTATCAGGCACCAACACAAATAAAACAGCTAAGTAAAGCAGATAAACAGTGTACTGTGACGCACAGGCGCTGTTCCGGTCTTCTTCGGAGTTCCTGCACCGGGCCACCTACGGGCGCGTGTTCTTCAAGCACGTGACCATCGCCTTCCCGAAAACGTGGCCCGAGAGGGGACAGTGCGCGACGCGTATCTCGGAGTTTGTTCGAGAAGAGCGACGTCCGGGTGGAACTGCCGGGATCTGTTGAAGAGGACAGACCTTTCACGAGGCAGCTGAGGCCCTGTGGGCAGCCGGGAGATTTCATTCAAATGCCTCCTCAATTTTTCACCGAACTCAACGCATCTACGACCGCCAAGTATATTAACCCAGGTACGGACCGCTTCCGTCAGTCGCTCCTATAAGTTAACCAGGACTGTACGTTCAGTCGCACATCAGTTTTACCGTATTTATTCGCGTAACGAGCACACTGGAGTAATGAACGCACCCTATACGCTGGCTGTTGAAAAGGGGAATTTTTTTCTAGTGCTTAAAAAAGCACCCCATTCTTGACACTGCTTTTCAAACAGTCGTTGGAAAAAGCTATGGCAAGCCCTATTAGAGCTATGACCCAAGCATTCCAACTGACAACGGATTCGATACATCCCGACTAAATTTTCATATGCACTATTTATTTCTTTCAGCGAATGAATGGAAGAGTATTGGATTCGCTTTTCAAATTTGACTAATATTCGTGCACTCCTAATGACAACAGATTCGCAGAGGGCACTAACACCTGAAAAGTCAGGCGAAACTTAAAAGCCAACGTTTTCTGGAGTATAATAGCCATCGCCCCCTGCGCAGTGCTTGCTTCTGAAGGCAGGCTTAAATTTGTACCCATGAATGCCAACACCAACGCTCTGGCTCGTATAGGAAGTGTCTGAGAATCACAAAAAAAAATAATAAGAGGTGAACGCTGGCAGGCGCCTTTTTTTTAACGAAAACAACGCAGTAAAATTAAGATGCCATCACTACAAATTCAAGACAAGTGTTTTGCACCCAATTCTGTAGGACTAAGAGAAAAAAGTGTTCGGCGAATAATCCGAAAAGCAATAAAAACCACGCGTAGTTCCAAAGGCCTTGGCCTGCCTTAATACGGATCGCAGCATTTTTTTTTTTCGGTCGGGCTTCGCGTCGAGTTCTGTGAGCAGTGCTCGAGTGAACTGTACTTGTGCAATTCGTTTTCACTAGTTTCGCTGTCTTCGTTAACTAACAAAACGGTTGACTGCCCTCTCGAGGGCTCAAAAGGTGCTGAAGAATCCCTTTTCTTTTATTTTGAATGTGAGTCTTGCCGGGTAATGTAGCTATTCCACCAGCATGCTTTCTATTTCTCCCGCTTGAAATTTGTCTGGTTATTTAACCCTCATGATGAATGCAGTCCTCCATTATTCGATGATTTTAGCAAAAAAAAGTGCTTTCACTATGGAAATAAGTACTGTATATTTTGAGGAGGAGAGATGTGTGGTCTGTTTACGGCGGTTCAAGAGGACAGAACGTTACGCTTCTGAATGCACATACCACGACTAACGATCAACAGTCTTGCAATGCGTCGGGCTACAGATACGCGAATGCTTGCCTTAGTAGGCCTCTGAACGAAAATCAGGCGCCGGCTACAGTCCGCTGTCACGTACCGCTGTGTTTCTTAAAGGCCCTTCCATCAATTTTGGCAGCGTAGAGTTCGACAAAGGATCTTTCATTTAATGGCGTTCACCTTCCACCCACTCTAGGACACATGAGCACGCGACTCAAAGCCCACAACGCACGAATAGCAGCTTCGCATTTAAATCAAATAATACATTATGCAAAGTATGAGCTCCTATTAGTGATATAGGCTACTCTGTCTTGTACCTGTTTACGAAAATGTGTGTGGAAAATCACCAGAGAACGCTTCCTGAACTCCCGCTCTGTTTGATAGTCTAGGAAGCGTTCGCAAAAGCCTGGCGAGTTCTACGGAAGGTAGAACAACTTTAGGAAGCGCACAAAGCTGTGTTCGCATTTGTGTATTGTTTCTTCTTCCCAGCGTACGTGTTTGTGCACGAGTGGGCGCACTACCGGTACGGCGTGTTCGACGAGTACGGCAGCCAGGACGACAAAGACTACCCTCTCATTGACTGCTCCAACGGCAAAGTGAGCGCAAAAAAAAATTGGCATCACAATTAGGCGTCTCGTCAAAAGCTGCTCATGTTCATTCTAAAAACCAAGAATCAAACGCCATGATTTCCATTTGATTGTGTGTAGGTCGCCTGCTACAATCGCCACATAACGACAAATTGCGGACAAGCACACTTTTTCCACGGGAAGTTATCTATGAACGCAATTTTTTCTCATACCGTGTTATTGGGAAATTACAGTCAATATATCCGCAGGTTCTTCCTCGGAACTCCTCTAGTTTTTTGTTATTTATTGTCAAAAACGCAGCCCATTGGTTTTCTATGGCAGTCTGAACTAGTGGGTGCGAGCGGAGGACAATCTTTAAATGCTTTAAACGCCAGATATTGCTACGCATTGGAAGGTTAGTGCATTCTCGCAAATATGGTGATGCCAGTATGCTAAAATACTGCATAGTTCCCCCAACAATAAAAACTGTTGTTCGAGGAAGCTGGACCTACACTTTCCTTATCAACATCGTTTCCGCTCTATTTTTTTGCCGTAAGCACTGTGCGACAGAATTGGGGAAGTGAAACTAGAATATTTATGCACCCAACGATACACGAGTGAATTCTGAACAACTTGGAGGATATTTAGGCTACATGCGCTTATACGTAAATTATAGACCGTTAAAACAGAATGATAAAGAACGGCGGAGTCTTGTGACAGCGAGCCTACATATTACCATTACTGTAGACGTTAACCCTTTCTCGGGAGAAAAATGTTGTGTGAAATTCACGCCCCTATAGTAACGCGTATTAGTTTCTTATGATATATGAAAAATTTGAGCTGACAATGATTTGCGGTTCTCGAAAAAAAAGTGGGACATATGCGTCCCACTGCCCCGTTAAAGAATCTCACTGACCTCTGAGAGACAGCCGCTTCAGGAAAAAAAAACGTATTCTTACCCGCTCACTTGGTGTAGGCATAATACAACAAATAAGGAAACATAAAAAGGCCTACAGGCCTACTTATACGACAAAATTGCCAATAAGGGTTCATGCTAGAGCTCCTTGCTGTCGGCATTTGGACAACAGGCATAGGCATGCTTGCAACCGGCTACTTTCCGATTTGAAAACATAGGAAGCCAATTGCAAAAGAGGCACTTATAAAGGTTTCATGCGGACCGTCTTCTCATCTTTCTTGTTTTCACCCACAAACACCTGATACAAAAACTTATTAAAATAATATAATGCAGACGAAATATACAGGTAAAAAGTTTTGAATTATTGAATTACACGTTGCACAACTTTTTTTAGGAATCAGCAAGGGCAAGAAAAAGATCTACGTAAAGAGGACATTTAGAGAATCGTGAGTAAGAAATAAATGCTAGCTTGCTCTTTATTATTTACCATCTGGAGAGCGCGCCAATATTTTTCGTAATTACACGTGCAGTGGGCGTGAGCGGAACGGTTCGTTCGAGATACGGGTATGTGCTGCCACCGGGTGAGTAGCAATAAAACAAAAGTAGGAAAGCATTTTTGGGAGCCTACGAGGTGTCGCCAGATGTAAAAAGCAAGAAGTTAAAGGGTTTTAGGCTCCCGACTTATAGGCGCGCCGATATTTGACGCGTCTAGTGCTCGTTCTGCTCAAGCCGTTTCTGCTTCGGCGCGTGCGGCTTAGAATCACTTGGGCTGCGCCGGAACGAGAATAGCCCATCCTAAAACATAAAAACTGATAAGGATATCTGTTACGGTGGGCTACAAACCTCTCAAAAAAATAAGAAGGCACAGAAACTGCTAAAATGTGAACTATTCAATATTTGGTAACGAGCCTGCCAGTCGGCCAGTCTTAACTCAATTTAATGTACCAGCGCTGACAGTGCCATGCCGAAAAAAAAACGCTCTTCTAGCTCAACAAGCCTGTCTTTATCAGTCGCTGACGGTATTAGGTGAAAAACCGTCTGCAACAGAGCTGTTTATATTTCTTGGCCATCACTGACTGCACAGGGCTGTCGTAGGTGTCAAATGGAGGCGAGTTTCAGGACTTGTTGACTTTGTGCTCAAATGGCATTTCTTTGTGTCCTACGTCTCGGCTACGCTAGATATTCTTGGCGAAATAAAAATGTGAATAAAACAAGGCGAAATAAGCGAAAATTTGGACCCATGCCGCAGCTTATCTGCGACCACGAAGATAGAGCGGTTCGCGCGAACTCAGGACGCGTGCGTTCAGTAGACGTGTTATATATTTACGTTACTGCCTGGGTTTATTCATTTAGGAGTATTGCACTTGATTCAACAGGTTTTGGCAGGGATGAACCCATAATGTACCTCTCATGCAGGATAAGCGTCAACAAGTTTTTAGAGCCATATATATTCATGATATGTGCGCAAGCAGAAAAGGCCAAAAAAAATGAGTGCACAGCTACAAGTGCCAACAAGAACAGAAAAGCAAGACGGTGGTTATTTTGAACAGAAAATTCCAAGACGAAATGAGCACATTCATTTCACTTGCTAATGCGACACGCATTATTGGTGTTGTCAAGCAAGGTGGCCAGAAAAGAGAAATACTTCAACTTGTTTCTTTCAACCCGTCTTTTTCCTTTGCGATGCCAGGTTAGGTTGAATTCTTGCGCGAAGAATATGCGCTTCACACCAACCATGCCAGACGGGAAGCCGTGCACAATTAAAGCACCTGAATGCTATTTAAGGAACTGCTCTGTATGGATCCGCACCAAGGAGAAGGATGCCATCAAGTCGTCCATCATGTTCATGCCTTACCAACACAATGTAAGCATTTATGTAAATAGCTGTGCATTGTCGGTTACTATTTTAGCAGATTAATACAACGGGTCTTGAACGGGCGAAACGTTTATGCTCGATTAGTTTCAGTGTTGTGACCATTTATTCCTGACTTGAGTGCGCTTCAGTGCGAAATGGTTGTCCAGCCTATCAGGGCTGGAAAACATGTCAGCGCCCCCCCCCCCCCTTGCGAGTTCGTTTCGTGCCGCCAGGGCCGCGCTGCCTGCATTTGTGACGCTCTGACGGTGGCCAGGGCGTCGCCATGCCACCGTGTTCCACGAGTGTAACGAGACGGCCAGGAAAACAAGCGCGAGTGATAGCGAATGATCGCGCGTTTCTGCATCTGTGCGGATGCCAAATGCAGTGTCCCTTGTAGCTGATAACACAGCGCAAAGACTCGCAATCAAACATTACGCCTGCAACGCATGGTGCATGGTGGTAACGCGCTAAACTTATGCGGACAAAACGATAACGGACAACAAACAACCAACTAAGCCTCATTCTCGCACTCTTTGCCTCGTAAGCGTTTGAAACGCACTATCATCCGCTCTCACTTGCTTTCGAAGCGCGCGATCGCCCGATATCACTTGCAATTGCTTGCCTGGGCGCCATGCGATTCGCGCGAAACGCGTTGGTTTTCCGGCCGCTATTACATAATATTCTGCGCCGCCCTGTCGGCGTGAAGCGCAACCACTGACAGGAAATGAGGTCGATAACCCACGAGCAGGCACCGCTTTATTTTGGCCGCGCATGCGCACGGGACGCGTAACTCAAACCCAGAGCCTAACGTTAGATGGCGCTGACTACTCCGCAGAGCACCGTCGGCGCGCTCTAGGCAAGGCTGCTCACCACTGTTCTCACTCATTCTTCGAACTGTTAAATATGCCATCATGTTAAAATAAAAATCCAACTCTTAACCACTGCAACTGCACTTCATCATTCAGCTGTCGATTGATAGATGAAGCTAGCCACTCGTATTGTAAATAAATAAATAATTGGTTTTGGGGGAAAGGAAATGGCGCAGTATCTGTCTCATATATCGTTGGACACCTGAACCGCGCCGTAAGGGAAGGGATAAAGGAGGGAGTGAAAGAAGAAAGGAAGAATAGAGAGGTGCCGTAGTGGAGGGCTCCGGTATAATTTCGACCACCTGGGGATGTTTAACGTACACTGACATCGCACAGCACACGGGCGCCAAAATTTTGATTTTCATACGTGATATGGACATATCATACGTTCTCACGGCTGCTTACTACCAGAAGGCAATTCACGTCAAAGAATTGGAGCAATCTATATAGTCATCTCATGTACCGTGTGTACCACTGCTGCGCTTATCAGCGACCGCTAAGTATCATGTGAGCCTAACAGCAATGACATGAAGTCCTTTCTCTTAAGCACTCAGCCCACCGCTGCTACGCAGTTTTCGAATGAAGCCAGGGATACCAAAAACGGCAGAACGTAATCTCGTTTTCAAATTCTGAAAAGTCGCATTGCTATGGTAAACGGCAACCTAGATTCATCTATTTATATCCAGATGCCTCACTGGAACCGTTCGAAAGGTTATATAACTCAAATACCAAGATCGAAGGTTAATCTCGTTAGCCTACCCGCCGCGGTGGCTCACTGGTTAGAGCGCTCGGCTACTGATCCGGAGTACCCCGGTTCGAACCCGATCGCGAAACGCAAAAGGCACCCGTGTGCTGTGCGATGTCAGTGCGCGTTAAAGATCCCCAGGTGGTCGAAATTATTGTGGAGCCCTCCACTACAGCACCTATTTCTTCCTTTCTTCTCTCAGTTCCTCCTTTATACCTTTCCTTACGGCGCGGTTCAGGTGTCCGCCGAGATGCGCGACAGATACTGTGCCATTTCCTTCACATATAAACACCATGTTTATACCTGATAAATCCCAATTTTACCATTACTACTGGGCAACGCAAACACCTCCCTGTATATACGTGTTGCCCGGGACCTATGGATATTATCGTAGAAAACCATCCGCTGTATTATTGCGAGAAGAGATATAGAAATCGCAAGCCCGTTTACCGTGAAGTAAACCTGTACAAATTATAATTTCAACCTCTACATCGCTGTCCTTGTTTCTGTTCATGTGCAGGTAAGTTACTTTTGCGAGACCGGCAGCGGGCGCCACCCTCACAACAGAGAAGCAAAGACCAAGCAAAATGCACTCTGCAGTCAAAAATCTACATGGGAGGTCATCAGTGACAACGAAGACTTCAAAAAGTGCGCTCCTGTTGTCTCATTTTGTCCAATAAGAAGTATCGCATTTAAAAACTTTATCTTAGAAATGTTTCATGAGGCAAAGAATGGCACTGAAGATGATTACTTCCGCAGTCACATATTAAGGCACTTTCGTAGGCTGACCCGAAGTTTCGAAAAGAAAATGTGGGTTTAGCCGGCATAAAACACTCTGACATCGACCATATGGATGGGAGGCGGGGTGGGGGGGGGGGGGGACGAAGTGGCAGCCGCAGCCTTATCACTCCTGAGACAAATCACGACGTGTCATGGTCTGCTACAGTGGGATCGAATGTGAGTACTGTGGACTGGAAACTTTTGTCTGAGGCTGGACATTCACTTGTTTCAATGTTCCATCTTTTAACTTGCCTCATTCCTTGTATGAGTACGCATTACAGAACCTTAGTCTGAGCGAGCGAGCCGATTGCTAAGTTTTCTTTACCTGAATGGCTTGAACATAACCTCACCTAACCTAAGTCACCGTCCTCAGAAAGTGCGGTTAAAAGCGCGCACAAACATGGGTGTGCGATAAACATATTGTAAGCATAGTGCGCGACCTTCGCCTTCACCTGTACATATTCATCATCATCACGCATCTTCGTCATCGGAGGAGTGGCCACATACATGTCTCACTAACTTATGGAGAGAATCTGCCATTTATCTTCAGAATCCGAATTAATTGCATTATAAAATGCTGCAAACTTTTTTATACAAGAGGAGGCCACTCAGTCCGAGACAGCAATGAGAATTACTGCATTGGGCCTCACTACGAATGCAGGGCCCCGCCTCCCGACATGTCCAAAAGCATCGCCATGTCCTTCGACGAGATTCAGCATGTCGACCTGCCCCAGCGTGTTGTAATGGTCCTTGACGTCTCCGGCAGCATGGATGTAAGCGTTGCTTCTAAGATTCGCGCTACTTTAACACACTGTAATTGATTATCAGTACGCACCTCTCGATGAACCGATCACATTTATTCTTTCGTTTTCTTCGTATGTTCTTTTTCGACATTCTTTTAGTTTCACTCGGTGACTGGCCCTAACTTGTTTCCTTATTCCAGGACGACGGGCGGCTGGAATTCCTCCAGGAAGCTGCTTCCAGGTACATTGCAGAAATACCGGACGGCTCCCAGCGGCTCGCTATTGTTGTGTTTAGCGCAACCGCCCTTGTGCAGCATGACTTGATGACGGTCAATGCCACCACCAGACCGCAGTTTCTGCAGGCAATTAAAGACCTCGAGACGAACACATCTACCTGCATTGGTTGTGGCCTTCGGAAAGCTCTTGAGGTAATAAGCGAGCACATTACTGGTTGGCATCCACTAAAAAGTATTACAAATTTACTCCACCTCGGGGTATTCCCCTAAACATCTGACCAGCTCTTTGGGTGCTCTTTCGTTCCTTGGTTTCGGTGACTTCTGGCTTCCTTGATATGTATGTCATAGCGAGCTCATTTTCCATCCCTTGCTTGCACAACAGCGTAGCGAGGTCCTCGGTTCTGGCAGTCTTGACGCCGTAGGTAGCATAAGAGGGTTCTCGCAAAGCTTCATCTTTCTTTTCACTGATTGCTTCGCCGCCTTCATCCGCCTTCGTCGTTAAATCACGTTCAACGTGACACTCGCGGTAATACAGGACTTCATTACTTCGTCCTTCGCTGTGGACGAGGGCAGTACTCGTGAACTCTTTCTCATTGTTAGGTTACACGCAACATAAATACCACCGAAAGTGTGAAAATACGCGGCCGGCACCTTAGTTCAATTGGTGTAGAGAACCGGGCGCCAAATTCGCAGGTCGTGGTTTCGGATCGCACGGGCGGCATGTGATTGTTTTGTTTCTGTTTTCTAATCAATTATCTTTCAGCAATATCAAAAATACGTCATTAGCTTGCCATTGATCAACACCACAAATAAAAATAATGAAAAAGCGATACATTTCCTCATGCTCCTTGGTTACGGTGACTGTTGGCTTCCTCCATACATCATAGCCTCTCATTTCCCTTTCTGTCTGCGTAATCTCCTTACAAAAGACGCTCCTTGCTTCCAAATGGCATCTAGAAACCAGAGAATGGCAGGATAGACGTCTCCTATATTCCAAATCCACCAAAAGCTCATCAGTATAGGTCAACACCTCACGAGTGGCATTGAAATCATCTTCATCTTGGGTTGATCCATAGACTCGTTATTGTGAGAACAATATTCCGCCTACAGACAGACGTAGTGCATGGTTATTCCTTACGCAACCATTGAGGCGATGTAACCGACAGCTCCAGTGAGTACAGGCTGTGCTGTACCCTGACGCAGGTTCTGAACACTACGGACGAGACTCCCGAAGGCAGCATCATTCTGTTGATGAGCGACGGCGAAGAGAATGAGGGTCCGTATATTGCCAACGTCACCGCGGAAGTTGTGGCAGCCAAGGTTGAAGTCAGCGTATTTGCGCTGGGAGACGAGGCCGACGGAAAACTCGAGGATCTTGCCTCTGAAACAAAAGGTAAAGCATTCGCCTTCGACGACCTCGAGGGAAATATGGCTCTTCAAATGGAGGCCGCCTTCGTAGCAGCTACCACTACTCAGACGGACGACTTTTCCGGAAGATATACCGCGGTACGTAATGCCACCACGTGGTATGTCAGGCGTCTGCGTAGCCGCTGCAGGCCCTCAGTTACCCCCTCACTCCTTCTCTAAAAAAAAACAAAGAGAACATTTTGATATCAACGAATACCATTCAACTGAATCAACTTGAATGCGCGAGAAAGGCAGCTCATTGGTGCAATGTTACAGAGGCTACAGAGCTGAAATCAGTTAAAATGACAAAAACAAGACATCGAATGGGAATTTTGGGAGTTGAACGTCCCGGAGAGATACTTAGGCTATGAGTGACGCAATAGTGGAGAGCTCCATAATAATTTACCCCCCCCCCCCCCAGGGTTTTTTTACGGTTCGATTACATCGCACAGCACGCGGGCGCATTTCTTGCTTCGCCCCCTTCGAAACGAGGCCGCCGCAGCCTGGATTGAACCCGTGTCCTCTCTAGCCGAGCACCTACTGACGGAGTCACCGCTGAGGGCTATAAGACAGTGGTTCACGTCAACCAGAAAATGAAGTTTTTATGCCAGGCGGAGGGACAGTTCAAGTCCTCAGTCAGGAATGTATTTTCTAGAGCATAGCCCCATTTCAGCAGTCTTGTATTCACAGAAGGTAAATGCGCCGAATCATGATTCCGTGTCCTTTCAGGACACTCAAGGAGTTATTAAAAACGACTCTGTCATCGTTTCCTTTTATATACGATAATCTGAGCGGAAAACGATCAGGTTTATTTTTAGCAAATATCTTTGTAATTATTCTGCAACCGAACTCTTCAAAGTAAGTCACACACCGATTTATTATCGCGCCCGAACCTCTCGCCTGAGGTTGGTGTTTATTATCATAAACGGGCACTAAATATATATTCCCAGCTCTTCTTAGTTCTTTCACATAAACGAAACACAACATTCAACACTCAAAACACTTAGTAGAGTATAAATTTTATAGTGACACCTTCCGTTCTTCGTGTGTCCGGAAAGCGATCAGGGGACGGAACACGTTCCAGGGAAATGTGAATTCTTAATCTCAGAACAGATTTCTTTCTAACCTGCCTCAATTGTTTCTTTGAACAACTATAAGCTGGCACAGCAGGTACTACTTTTTACGAGTTCTTATTTTTCTCAGCTCTAGAAATATTGCAATGTAGTTTGACAGAATATGGCACTGTTTTAAAAAAAATACTTTCTTCATGAACGACCCTGTAAGGATGTCAAGACACGGTCGAGCATTTCAACCCTCGCCCACACGCTGCACTTGCGAAAAGGTGTCATTGGTGCTATTCTAGTTGTCGCAAGCCTAATTGTCTGTTTACATGCAGGCTTCATCCCGTTAAAGATTAAGCGTCGTGTTTTGCGTTTTTCGTGGTTTTTTCTCAATTTTTTAGATGTTTTTGTTTCTGTCGCAGATCATAGACAATGCAAAATCGTTTACTAAGGAACTACAAGAAGAGTTTATATTGGAAGACAGTTTGGGCAACAATACCCTCGTCTTCATTCAACGCATGAAACCAAACAGCCCATCCATTACCGCCTGGCTCATAGATCCTATGGGGCAAAAGTGCCAGCATTGCGGTGAGGAAGACAAGGATGAAATGAAGACCATCTCCATACCCAGCCGGGCAATGGTGAGAGTTTCTTTTAGGCTTTAGGCACCTAACGCCTTCCAAGCCACCGTTGTTTGAAGCAGTGGCACGTGTGTGGTCATACCTCTCTGAGAAGAATGTGCGAGTAACATCACGCAAGAAATGCAGTTGCGCGCAGTTACGCTAAGAACACTGCAAAATCAGACACTGCCTGCAAGTTTCCTGCTCACAATTGTCGTTTATTAAATTTGCTTTACTGCATTTACTTGTGTAATTCACTCTTCTTCGCCCATAGTTGTGTGACTGGCATTGTTCTTATAGCTTTCCCTGTGACCATTGAGCAAAAGCATAGTTTGCCTTCTCCTCTCTTTTAGGTCGCCACAACGATGGATGAATTGCGCGTTTTCATTCCTAGAATCACTTTGCTCTGATTGGAGTCCATTGTAGAGGAAGGGCACGCAGATGGTTCCTTGATAAGCACACAGCGAACAAAGGAGGGGAAGGGAAAGCCTTAGGATTCGTGATAACGTTTCGGCAAGAGGACTCGTCCTTATGTGGGAAAAGAGTTCATCATTGGCGGGATTTAAACAGGGTCTACAGTTCGATGTCGAACATCCGGTAAGAGATAGGAGGGCGTGAAGTTGGAAGGGTGTTAGGATGGGCGAGAGTAAATCTTGTCCAGGCATAATGTGACTGTGCTGAATGGTCTGCTCTGTTTATTCAGCGATTAATTCGTTGATTTCTTTTAAAGGCGGGAACGTGGTCGGTTCATGTGGAGAGTTCAAGCTCTGAACAAATAGAGGTCAACATACAAGTGAAGTCCCAACCCAAAAATCCGGATGACGTGCCGATTCGGACATCTTGTCGAATGGCCAGTCTACAGGTGGCCAACGCGAATGAAGCAATCATATTGGCCGAGGTGAAAAAAGGAAAGCAAATTGTCCTGCACGCGGAAGTCACTGCCGAGGTCACCAGGCCGACGCAAGCGCCCAAGGTTAAAGTCCAACTCAATGACGGCGGTCAAGGTAAGAATTTATTAGTTTGGTGGGCTCATTCTTTCTTTAGAAGGACTTTGGTGTAGGCCGGTTGGTTCAGTTGTCAGTACCGCCCTGTGTTGTCACCTGCCTTAGTCCCGTCCTGTTTTGCGGTATTGCTCATCGTGATGTCATTATTTCCTCTCCAGGGCACTGCAGTTGAACACGACATGGCCACAGCTGTGGATTCCCATTTGCTGACGAGGCCTCCTTTAAGTGCTCAATAATGACGTTAACTTTTAAAACTTATTTACTTCAAATCCAGGTTGTTTACTATCCTTGTTTAGGACTCTGGGTTTCAAGCGCAGCGCAGCTCCTACAGCACGCGCCAGGAGTGCCACAGAAGAGTGCGGTTTCGATAACCTAGTCAACCTGCGATCACTTTAAAAGCACCTATCGACGAGAGAAGAAAGTCGTTGTTTTGTGCTAATTCTGGCAAATTCGTTTACCTACCATTTTTCCTCTCACTCGACCCCATTGTAGATCCGGACAACCAGGCGAACGATGGAACGTACAGTGGATACTTCACCTCCTACGTCGGAAAAGGGAGGTACTCGGTCACTGCCCACGTGTCCAGTAACCACAATACTCAGCTGGTAGACGCTAAGCCTGGGTCCGGCAGCTTGTTCGCCACCCCATTTGTCACTATGGGTGCAGGTAAGTACTCTAGCAGTGTTAGTTTTGAAATTTTGGGTACCCCCATGGTAGCTTTGTATACTTTAAAGCCGCCGCTTTGGCTCACACCCGAAAGACACGGGTTCGACCCCGGCCGCAGTGGTCGCATTTCGACGGAGGCGAAATGCTAGATGCCCGTGAACTGCGCGACGTCAGTGCCCGTCAATGAACCCCAGGTTGTCGAAATTACCCGGTGCCTCTCATAGCCTGACTCCGCTTTGGGACTTTAAACCCTTCCCCCCCTCCTCCCCAAAAAACCTAAACCTAATAATCACGTGCATACGTGGCAAGGATCTTTCCTGCAGCATCAGCATTTGCAATTCCTGTCGTTCCATAGGTGGACTAATATGCTGAATCCTCCCTTATTTAGCAGTTAGAAATAAAGGTGCAAACATGTTCTTTCTAATTAGAAAACTGAATTGTAAATTGCCGCCGCGGTGGCTGAGTGGTTACGGCGCTCAGCTGCTGGCCCGAAATATGCGGGTTCGTTACCGCCCTGCGGCGGTCGAATCTGGATGGAGGTGAAATTCTAGAGGCCCGTGCTCTGTGCGATGTCAGTGCACGTTAAAGAACCCCAGGTGGTCGAAATTTCGGGAGCCCTTCACTGCGGCGTCTCTCATGGCCTGAGTCGCTTTGGGACGTTAAACCCCCATAAATCATAAACCAAACGAAATGTAAATTGTAGTGTTTCACGTCGCAAAGCTCTCACATAGGTTAAATGAAGGCTTTTGGGAAGGTTTTCCGATAAATTCGGACCACCTGGGGATCTTTAACATTTGCTGACGTCGCACGGCACATGGGTGATTCTTTCTGTCTTCATCGAAACGCGGCCACTGTGGCTGGTATTTTACACGGATCGAACGGCCCTGCAGCCGGGCGCCGTAATCACTGAGCCACCGCGGCGGAGCTCTTTCTAGATGTTAATGGCGACGTTGGCATCTTCTGTTCTAACAAATTCCAGCGTCCTCTAAGCCCTCCTTTTAGAATCATATGCGCTACGCAGCACTTATGGCAAAAACTGTTCTTTTTGTTCTCTGTATTTTTTTTATTCTCTAGAGTGTTTTTCGTGCCACTGTAAAGATTTCGTAGTCTTTGTTACTAGGTTCTTGTTTGTGTGCTATTGTACAGTCGGGAACAAAAGTCTCTGGACCACGTGTTCCTCAAACGGAGCCCATAACTCTGCTATTAGCAAGCGGCTGGAGACCATACTTTGGAGGTGAAAGTCAAAATTTTGTTCTTTCATCTCCACAAGTACCCGCCGCGGTGGCTCAGTGGTTAGGGCGCTCGGCTACTGATCCGGAGTTCCCGTTTTCGAACTGCACCGCGGCGGCTGCGTTTTTATGGAGGAAAAACGCTAAGGCGCCCGTGTGCTGTGCGATGTCAGTGCACGTTAAAGATCCCCAGGTGGTCGAAATTATTCCGGAGCCCTCCACTACGGCACCTCTCTCTTCCTTTCTTCTTTCACTCTCTCCTTTACCCTTCCCTTACGGCGCGGTTCAGGTGTCCTACGATATATGAGACAGATACTGCGCCATTTCCTTTTCCCCAAAACACCAATTATTATTATTATCTCCACAAGTCTCTAGCTGCCGGCTATTTATAAAGCTATCGGCTTCGTTTAAGAAACACGTGGTCCAGAGACTTTTGTCCCCGATTGTACATCTTGATATCTCCGTTTAATACGAAGGCTCCGCATACCGACTTCTTGCATAACGCGTACGTCCTCCGAACAACCTGAGTATGGCGCGAAAAAAAAAAATAAAAGGCAGGAGAAATGTACTGTTAGAGGCGTCATAGTGGACAAGCAAAATATACCAATACCGTTATGTTGATTCAGCTCTTGAAAATGAAGCCTTTGTGGTAGAAAGCGGCTGTGACAGTTCTACTAGTGACGGCGTGTTTAGGCATATCGCAACGAATGGATAACGGGTGCAGAGAACGTCACGCAACCCGTCCTGTTCACAGGCAAGGGGAGCGGGTCAGCCCGGCGCCACCGCGATACAATACCAGCGCGAGAATGTTTTACAAGAAATATAACGAAACCATCGGCAGGCCAATAAAGCTGGAGAAGCTTTGCATAAAGAAGTAAACTGTAATGATGGCTGATTTTCGGAGCACTACTAACTGAGGCTTTTTTTTCACCATGGAGTCCAAAAAATCAAAAATCAAGCAGGAATTGTTTCATCGGCAAAACATCAAATGAAACATTCTAGAGAGAGGTCCAACAGTTTATGCCCCCCCCCCCCCCATGTATCGTACGAAAACATGCAGCTTGTCGTCAGTGGCGATCTCAATCGTAACATACTTCGGAATATATGGCTGATTCAGTTTGTGCACAGTTTGGACTGCGCCCACTCTATTGCTCTAGTCGAACAATGACAAGGAACTGGTATTCTTGATGGCTCACAGTGGGAAAGAAAGTAGCAGTAACATCTGATGTGTTCTCTTTATATTGTATTTCTTACACCATCACAGAATGCTACGGATAAATGAATAGTCCAACCCTTATGGCACACGCTTTCCTCAAGGTCATAAAATATTTCCATCAGCCATACAAACTCACCTGTTGCTTAGCGTTATCTATATGCGGCACATATGCACATTGTAAACGCACTCTAATTAATTAGCACTATGTCAAAACACGAAATCCTATAGTTACCAGCAGTGCTTTCATTCGCCAGTAGAGGGAGAAACAAAAAGAGCAAAGATTTGCCGCGGTATAAGAACTGCCATGTGAAGTGGATGTTCCCAAGATATACCGAAGCCGGTCATGACAAATGCGGCAGACTGAACTATCGGTGTCAAATGAAACGCGAACCGCGGAGCGCGTGGTCAAAGGTCTACTTTACGCCGCCTGCCTGTCGCCATCAGAGATAGGCACGCTCATCCGGTTTGCCAGTTTTGCTTCTGTTTTATTTGACGTTAGTTTTTTCGTTCTGCCACTGGAGCGCCGCATTCCTACTTTTCACTGATCTCAACTTGCGCAGCGCAGTTTTCCTGACAGCCATGGTTGTGGACCGCGTGGTTGAAGCGAGCGCTATTGGCTGCTTGGCCTGCAGCGCTTGGATTTTGATTCCATACTCGGCGTGCTATCAGCGTCTGGCTGCGCTGATAACACGTGGATAACCGGTCGCTGATGAGGTCGACCGGGTTAGCGAATTAAGAAAGGAACGAAGACCTCTTCTCGTGTCGTAATACTCAATGCGATGGTCATTGCATTAAAGGAATACTACCTCAAATATGGCAGGGTCGGCATGCACATAAGACAGGAAAGGCACACCTGGAGTTGTAGGCTCTCCAAATTCACTGACGCTGGTCCCAGTGAACCGAAAACGTTGACACCATTGGATAACATCACGCAGCGCCGGTCCTCTGTAGTCCATGATGAATCGTCTAGGTGCGAACACAAGCTTTGCTTCTCTATTTTCTTCTGAGACTGCAGGCATCTGCGACGGCACAGGACTCTGACGGTACAGAACAGCCTCATGTAGATGACGTCTAATGGTTGACGTGCTGTAACACAGTGTCCTTTACCTCACGAGCCGTAATGCTGGGCGTGGCTGCTGCAGCGACCGCAGTTAGTAGGTGTTGACCCTTGCCGCTAGCACGCTGTCTGCACCCACGAAGCATGGTTCCAAGCCATCCCACACCTCGGAATGTCTGAAAGACTCTGGTAACTGTAGACACTGGAAGACCTGTTTCGTTTGCAGTGACGCGTTGCAGCACTCCGCGAAGGCTAACGAGAAAAGATTCGCGCTCTCTTGTGAATGGTCTATTCTAGTGTATTTGAGCTGTTCTGGTGGCGATAAAGCTGAGCTCACTACCAGAAACAAGCGATCTAGCAACCGTTGCGTTGGACACCGACCGCAAAGCGATCGGTCTTTTTCACGGTTTGCATCGCAACCAGACGCTGATAACACGATGATGATGGGAGCGAAATCAAAGCGCTGCAGGCCAAGGAGATAAGAACGCCAGCTTCACCCACGCGCGCCACAACCGGTGTCGCCAGCGAAACGTACGGCGAAACCACGCTGAGCAATTTGAGATGGCGGTAAGTGTGAATGTGGCGCCCCAGTGGCAAAGCGAGAAAATAAACACCGAAGAAAACAGAAGCAAAACTATCGCAAACCGGATTAGCGCATGT
Organism: Amblyomma americanum; assembly: GCA_030143305.2. Classification (NCBI taxonomy): domain Eukaryota; kingdom Metazoa; phylum Arthropoda; class Arachnida; order Ixodida; family Ixodidae; genus Amblyomma; species Amblyomma americanum. Next base: position 149,444 of record JARKHS020017518.1, on the reverse strand, counting down.
CTCTAATGACGACAGGCAGACGAAGTAAACAGAACCTTTTCCCACGCACTCCGCCGTTCGCATTTCATTTGACGCAGGTAGTACCTGCGGAACATGACGTCATCGTTATGCATTCTTGGGTACTCTTTTCACTGATTCCTTCACTTTCCCAAGCGTCTGCTGAGGAATCTACTGAAAATATTGGCAGTGTTACAGCATTGCAGTTCCATAATGTGTTATATATTTATTCAGAGTTCTGAAAAAGGTTTGGTTTGGTTTGGTTGGTTTTAACGTCCTGAAGCAACTCAGGCTATGAGGGCCGTCATAGTGGAGGGCTGCGGATAATTTCGACCGCCAGGGGTTCTTTAGCGTTCGCTGACACCGCTCAGTAGATGGGTTTCCAACATTTCGCCTCAATCGAAGTTCGACCTCTGCGGCCGGGATCGAATCCGTTTCCTTCGAGTCGGTAGCCGAGTTCCATAACCACTCAGCCACCGCGGCGGTTTAAAAATGTATCTGTCAGATGTCAATACTGAGTTCAATATTTTTAAAGAAACCAATATTAAAGGCTCTTTTATTTAATAACTCGTTCTTAAGCAACGTCCAAATCAATATGGATGCTCTGGGCTGGGTGAAATGGTACTCTAGAATATTTCAAGCTATTTTACTCTGACTACTTTTCGTGTATAGCTTTAGACATGTGTGAAAAACGTAACCATTGAAGGCAGCCAAAAAGTACGCGCAAGAGATTCGCACTTCTATTGTCTTCTAAAGCTAGTATATGTTCATGTATACAAAATTACGCATCAGTGTAAGTACTCTTGAAGTGGTTGTTCTCTTCGTTCGGACTATCAACCTGAATAAATTTCCGTGCAGAATCAGACCTTGAGGCCGACTATGAGTACCCATTGGACCACTTTAATGTCGTCTACGCCCCCACCGATGAAGTGGAAGAGACTCCGAAAGGCGGAAAAACAGTTGGCCCATTCCAGAGGGTGGCATCTGGAGGATCATTCCAGGTGACAGAAAATATTATCGAGGAGCAGGTGCCTCCTGGAAAAATTCGAGATCTCTCCGTGACCGAAATACACCCAAGACCGAACGGGACCCTCCTGATGAAGCTCAGCTGGACGTGGCCAGGAGCCCACTTGACATCCGGGAACGGTGAGGAACTACTGGAGCATTTGTCTTTCTCATATTACAGATATCTGAGTGTGCTGAGAGTTACCTTAAATTTTTCACTGTAAAGGAAACAAGTTCTTTCATTCTTGATCAGCAAACAAAGCACTTTGTGTATCTGGTGCTCGTACTCCACTCCGCCACGAAGATTTTAAACCGTGCCTGAAAATTAAAAAAGACGTTAACCGCATACATTCACACACATTTCAGTTTGTAAGACGAAGGCGTCTTAGTAGCGGAACGTCGTTTGTAATTTCTTCCTTTTCTGGTAATTTATTTGTTTACAAATCCCATCAGGGCTGAATCTATACAGGTTGGAGTGGGGTTTACATACATAAGCGTGCACACAAAAGGCGGTTAAACAATGAACATTAGTGGTTTCTTGCATTTAGACACTGAGATATTCAACTCAGGCGGCAAGCACAGATAAAAAAAGCCGGCAGCAGTGGAAGCTGAAAGGGAAATTCTAATCGCATGAGGTACGTGGCAAACCAAATTGAAATTGAAGTTTGTGTGAAGTTTGTGCACGTTAAAGATCCGCAGGTGGTCGAAATTATTCCGGAGCCCTCCACCACGGCAGCTCTCTCTTCCTTTCTTCTTTCAGTCTCTCCTTTATCTCTTCCCTTACGGCGCGGTTCAGGTGTCCAACGATATATGACACAGATACTGCGTCATTTCTTTCCCCCAAAACCTATTATTATTATTATTATTATTATTATTATTATTATTATTATTATTATTATTATTATTATTATTATTATTATTATTATTATTATTATTATTATTATTATAAGTTTGTGTTACATTCCGACAAAGCAACTTTTCACGCGTTATCTCGGCGAGATGAAACTTTAAGCAGGAGGAAGAAGAGGTGATGGAAAGGAGAGAGCTAACGAAGAAAAATTATTCGCACCTCATAGTTTCGTATTTCGAGTGTGTCCCGATAATCATTGGCACACTGTCACATTTATTGCCTGCTACAGCTTCTTTAACGTGTTTGAATGAAACTGTTATATTTTACAGCTTCTTCAGTGGAAATTCGTGCTAGTAAAGTATATGAACATCTGATATCGAACTTCGAGAAGCAAGCTGAAGTCACAGCGGAAGACGTGGTCGAAGGCCACCTCGACCCGCTACCACCCGGCACCAAACACGCGGTCATCGCGTCGGTTCCGGGCATTTTCGCCACACCTCGGCAAGATGGCGCCACTGACTGGAGCGGCTACGTCGCTGCTCGCGTCAACAATAGCGACGGACTGACGTCCCAGATATCGAATATTGTGCTAGTGTCTCATACGCCGCCCCTTGTGACGACAACGGCGCACACTGAAGTTATGACAACTACGCCAAGCTCGCCCGAAGCGCCAGGAACGGCGACAACTGCAACACTACAGGCGACAAGCTTAGCATACACGTCAGATGCAAGCGCAACTCACTCAACAGAAGCACAAAGTGATAACACAGAAACCTCAACCAAAACAGCTTCAACAAGAGAAGCGACTGCGACACCTGAAACCACAACCGCAGAGAAAGTTGCTGCAGCTACAATTGTGGCTGCTGCGGCAACAACCTTTGTCGACACACCGGACGTGACTGAAACACAGCCTTCCAATCACCAAAGTGACACAACAAAGGCGGTCTCTGAAGCAGCACCAAGTACCACCATGCCGACTATATATATTAACAGAAGTGTATCCACTACTGCGGCAGAAAAAACAGTTCAGACTCCAAGGGACGGTATCACAACAGAAAATGTTGCGACAACGACGGGTATGTCCTCTCTTCTATCGACTACAGTTGACGGAAGAATTCGAAGCCGGCCAATAGCCAGTGAGATCCAGCCCCTGCTGTGGCTATGGATCTTGATTAGTGGCATTAGCGCAGTTATGGTGATTGCATTGGTGGGCGCAGTGCTAATGAGGATGAGTTCCTCAAACGCAACGATTTACAACTTCCTCGTATGCAGACCACAGCAAACGCCACGCAATTCTGTTCAGCATTGCGCGCAAACTAATGTGTAGTGTGGAACTTAAAGCTCGTCCTGGAAAGAAATAGTTTTTTTTTTTTGCCGAACACAATGATTGTCCCATTTGAACAAATAATTATATCATGCTCTGCTGTTTTGGGGAAAGTTGGTATGAATGTTGCTTTTGTTACAGAAAGGTGCAATTTTATTCCGTTCGTCTTTATTGAATTTTCCTCTGAAATTCTTTGCTGTCGTACTCGCTGAGATCGTCGTTTTCTGGTAAGATCTACAGAAAGTGCTACGAAGAACTGGGCTTCATTTATTCCTTTATTTGTATGCCAGTATTGTTATCTTTTGTGGAATGTTATGTTAAGTTTGTTCGAAAATTGCCACTACTGACGATCGTCCTCCTACAAAGCTCGCCTGTGGCTAGGCGCACATGTCTAACAAATGTCTACTGCTATAGAATAAATGATGTAATTATTACAAGAAAACTTGCGCATATACAAGCAGGTTTTAACACATGAGTGTCTACGATGCAGAATTTTCTCCGTACAGAAAATTTTTCATCTTAGATTTTCTCGGAAGAGTTCGAGCTCTTCACCTTTTTTTCATTAAATTACTTTCTCTCTCTGTGTCGGAAGAGTGAAAGGCAATGTAGCCCATAAGCGAAGCAAATAAACTAGTTTTTCTTTCGCTCGCGATTCAAATTATGGCGAGGACATTCCTGTCTTAGCCGCGCTCTTATTTTACCTCTAATGTACTATGGCCGACAGCAAGGCAATTATATTACTCCATGGTCGTTCAGCCACTTTTGTGCAGTGCAGGTTTAGGAACCCCCCGTGGTCCAAATTATCCGCAGCCCTTACGGCACGGCTCGGGTGTCCACCTAGATATGTGAGACAGTTACTGCGCCATTCCCTTTCCCCAAAAATCAATTTTCATTTCCCCATGTCTATGTTTTTACAGGCCCATGTGATGTGATATGGAGTGGGTTTTTCGACGTCCCAGGGACATTTGTCCGCGAATCTCGTCGGGTGCATTTTGTTTAGTATGTGTAGGTTTGGGTAAGAACCTGTCTGTAATTGTCTCCAAGTGACAGCTTCCTCTCTGTACAGAGATTTGTGCTCCGGGGGATGTCGCAGTCTTCTGGTTTAGTTGGTTTATTGGGTTTAACGTCCCAAAGCGACTCAGGCTATGAGGGACGCCGTAGTGCAGGGCTCCGGAAATTTCGACCACCTGGAGTTCCTTAACGTGCACTGCAATTCCACGGTACTTGGGCCTCTACAGTTTCGCCTCCATCGAAATTCGACCGCCGCGGCCGGGATCGAACCCGCGCCTTTCAGGTCAGCAGCTGAGCGCCATAACCACTGAGCCACCGCGGCGGCTATCGCAGTCTTCTGGCTCTATAGCTTCGTAGTATGGACGAGCTCTAGGGAGAGGATTCCTGGGGATGGATGGATGCAAACAACTTTTATTAGACGAAAAAAATCTTCCAGGGTGGTCTCCTACAAGGCCAGGAGTCCACGGGCTTGTGCCTCACATAAGGCCCGATCCACCAGCCATTTCTGGCCGGCGGGCTGAGCGGTCCGTAAAGCAGCCTCCCAGGAAGAATGAGCGGGTTGGTGATGAAAGGTACTGCCTGTCTGGAAGGACATTCCCAAAGGTAGTGGAAAAGTGTGGATATGGGCACGCCACAGGTGTTGAGGAGGAAAGGTGGGGTGAAAGCAAGAGAGACGGAGGGGTGAAATAAAGCAGCCCGTCTGTAATTGTCGCCATGTGGCGCTGGATAAGGGCGATAAGATGCGATAAGGGCGTAGAGGGGGTGCTAGGGGAGCTACAAAATGGGTTCCGGAAGCAAAGGAGGTTCGAGGACAATCTTTTGTTTTTTTGACGCAGTGTATAGAGATTGCTGGAAAGGAACACAGGCCACTATGGCTAGCATTTCTGGATATTAAGGTAAGGGAGCCTACGACAACGTCATTCAAGAGTATCTGTGGGACATACTGGGCACATCGGATGTAGAAGATGGAGTAATTAATGTTTTAATATATATATATATATATATATATATATATATATATATATATATATATATATATATATATTTAAAACATTAATTACTCCATCTTCTACATCTATATATATATAAAGGTAACAGAGTGGTTATAAAATCGGGAAAAAATGTATCAGAGCCTGTAGAGATACAGCATGGGCTTAGGCAATGATGTCCTCTGTCTCCTTTGTTGTTCATGTTGTGCCAGCAATGGTTGGAGATCAAGCTAGAGAGAAGCGGACTAGGATTCAACCTTTCTTTTTTCAAACGAGGAGAATGGATTAAACAGTCATTACCGAGACTAATATACGGCGATGATATAGTGCTAATGGCTAACAAGGAAGATTTGCAGAAGTTGATAGACATATGGGGTACAGAGGAAGATAGATTAGGCTTCACGTTTAGTAAGGAAAAATCTGCAGTCATGATATTTAACGATGAGGGCGGCGAGCATAGAATACATGAGTTCACGCTTGCAGTAGTGCATGAGTACAAGTATCTTGGGGTGCGGATAAATAACGGTGCTGAGTATCTGGCAGAGCATGAAAAATATGTAATGAATAAAGCTAGTAGGAATGCAGCTGTCATGAAAAATAGGGCACTGTGAAATTACAATAGGTATGAAGTGGTAAGAGGGATCTGGAAAGAGGTGATGGTTCCTAGCCTGACTTTCGGCCATGTGGTCCTGGCATGACACCAGCTGTTCAATCAAGGTTACAAATTAAACAACATATGGCTTAGGGAGGCTAGCTTTGGGAGCACATATGGCAATACACCAAATCAGGGGTTAAAGGGTGATATAGGATGGGCGTCGTTCAAGAGCAGAGAAGCTAGCAGTAAGATAGAATTTGAGGAGCGATTGTGAAAAATGGGGGAAAAGCAGTGGGCTAGGAAAGTTTTCAGATACCTGTATATAAAGAATGTTGACACGAAATGTAGAAAGCGAGCTAGCAAATTGACAAGCAAATATCTGGACAGAAGTAGGGGGGGGGGTGCAAATCAGCAATTATCGGTTAAAGAAACAGAAAGCTCTGTGGAAAACAGGGATGCTGACAAAATCAGCACTGGGATCGTACAGGATTTTTAAGCAGGAAATTGCCAAAGAAAATATCTATGGTAATTGTAGGGGAATCCTTTGTTATTTGAGGCCAGGACGGCAGTTTTGCGGACTAAGACATATAGAGTCAGGTACCACAACATAGACAGGTTGTGCGTTGCGTGCGGAGAGGAGGAGGAAACGGCTGAACACTTGATATTTTTCTATAAAGGGCTTCACCCTACAGTGGAAAGCAGCGGGGCTGATTTATCCAAGGCATTGGAGTTTAAAGACAGTGAACGGAAAGTAGATTTAAGCGGTTAGAAGTAAGCAAGCGAATGTTATCTGATTGATGGATAAAATCAAGACAAGAGTAAAATTTCACAAATCATGGCTAGGTGGCTTGAGCCACCACCCGATTTAAAGGGTTCAGCCGTATCCATCCATCCATTCAAGGTACTGTGGGGTTGTGGTAATGCCATGTGGTTGAGTTTGTAGAATGTGGCGATCTGGTGATATGTATAAAGGACCGATGGGGCCTCTTGCGCAGGGTTGGGTGCCTGATCGTCCAAGCCGGGAGGAGAGTTCTCGGGCCAGCGCATGAACGCGCTCATGCCGGGGATCGAGGCATGCCCAAGGATCCACAAAAGAGAACCGTTCAGTCGAGAGAGGTGGCTGAGGCAGGAATAGGGCGTATGGTCGGCGTCGCCACGCCATTTAGGTAGTGGCGGTATCAGGCCTGGGAATCTGTGCAAATTTCGGTTGTTTTTGTCAATTTTTGTGTCTATTAAGCATCACATATCGATTAAGAAGCTTGATGTATATGGTGTTAGGGGAATAGCCCTAGCCCTTATTCGTAACAACCTCAGCTCAAGATTTCAGTTTTGTGTATTACATGGTTCTCAATCTGGCATGCAACTTATTAAATACGGCATGCCACAAGGATCAATAGTAGGTCCCTTGTTGTTTATACTATACCTAAACGACACTGTTAAAATTCCAATGACTCAACAGATTGTGTTATATGCCGATGACACTAATGCTTTTTTCTCTGGTGCTAATCTTAAAGAAATAGAAGTAAAGTCAAATGCTTGGCTACGAGAACTAAATACCTGGTTGTATTTAAACAAACTTCAACTGAATACAAAGAAAACAAAATTTATTCTTTTCCGTTCCAAAAATAAGCCGACTGGTTATGATATCACACTGTGCTACGCGTCGACTACACTAGAACAAGTGGACAGCCATTCATTTCTTGGCGTCACTTTTCACAGAAACCTAAGCTGGTCTGATCCCATAAACAAGGTTCGTGTAAAAGCAGCACGGACTATAGACATGATATATAGACTTCGTTATCTTCTACCCACTTGGTTCAAGAAAAAAATGTACTTTTCACTTGTTCATTCATACTTCAACTACTGTCTATTAGTTTGGGGCACCTGCGGCCGAACTGAAATGGAAAAATTGTTAGCGCTCCAACGTAAAGCGGTTCGGTTATTGATGCCCTCCAGAACCTACATCAGCGCAGGTGAACTAATGAAGCAGCTTGCTATACTACCTGTTACAATCTTCTACACTATCAAATTATGCCTTCTTGTATACACAAAAATAACACAGGACTACAACAGCTTCTATAATCAATACCATAGCAGAGATACAAGTTACTTTTTTCGGCAAACCTCAGTTGTAGTAATGCGCCCTCGTACCAGTTATAGAAAGGAAACTGTTTAATATCAAATCATGCTAATCTGTAATGCTCACCCTAAACTGATTGATATTGTAAATAATGTAAAACTGCTCGCATATTTAAGCGTGAATGCTGGAATTTCATACTACTCTCTGCATGATTGTTCTAGTGCGCGGTCTTGTGATCTTCTTTCATTTTTCTTTTCACTTCTAACTCCAACCCTGAACAGAGCATTCTTTTCACTGACGATTGCCTTTAAATTTACTAATGAACTTTTTTTACTTTCCTTTTGCTTTTTGCACAGCACTGTTACATTATGTTTTTCATATGTATATTTTGACACACTACAATATTCTGGGTAATGTTGCTTATTTTTGTATAACTGTTGTTGTGGAGAGCGACTGCTGACGCGCCACTGTTGCTGCACCGTCGGTGCCCTCCGAGGCCAGGGCCTATAGTCAGGAAAGATGTGTTCCCTCCTTTTGCCCTGCCTCAAGGGCAAGATCTATGTATTAACTCAATAAACCTCAATGGTGGAAAGGGACAGCGCGTGCGATGGCGGCCCCTTCCGCCTCTGCAGGTATATTAGTTCGGATAGTGGCGGCGGCCTCCACTGTACCGTCTTCGTAAGCTGCGACTGCCGTGAGGAATCCTACTTCAGAATTTTTTTCCGCTTCGACATAAAGGATATCGGAGCGGTTGCTGTACGTCTTGGTGTAACAGATCGCTCAAGCCTGCCACCTACCCTGATGGAGGCTAGCGCTCACATTGCGCGGTAGTCGCTTCTGCTATATGTGATCCTGCTTGAGCAGAGAAATTATCCAACTGAATTCTGCCTATTAACACACAGTGGATTTTTTAACCGTAAAAAAATTCTGCAGAGACACTTAAAAATACTTAAGCGCGGCAATGAGAAAGCATTACTGTCCCTCGGTGCACTGACACCCACTCATACTCACGAGTTCGTATGACGCCACCCGGAACGCTATAGATTGAGCGGTAGCGTCAGAATTTTGATAAGGAAATTGGTGTTTGAGGACAGGAAATGGTGCAGTAACTGTCTCACATTTCGATGGACTCCTAAACTGCGCTTTAAGGAAAGAGGTAAAGAGTCTGTGAAGGCATGCAACTGAAAGCTCGTATGTCGTCGGTTCAAATTCCTCTCGCAAACTAGCTTCCAAATTCACTAGTGCATACAACTTACAAGCTATATGCAACGACAAATTGACACCACCCGTAACATTCTGCTATAAACGGCTGCGTCATAATTTTGGTACGAATTTCACGAAAACTGGCGCCACATAGACGTCAGGCAGTGGATAGTAGAGACGAACGACATGTACAGGCTTTTCTCCAGTGGCGATGCTCGGCTGGCTGCGTGTATCATACGGCCACTTGATGACGTCACCAAATTTGCCCTCACTGGTTTTCTGTACAATATGCAAGTACATACATTTGATACATTTGCACGCATTTTCATATTTTTCAATTTACTGACCAATTACACACACTAAACTTTCTTAATTAGGATTAAGCATTGGCTTTTCATTGTCACCATTTTGACACCTTTGAACCCCCTTTTGAAGCGAACAACTTAACTGCGCCTGCTTTTCGAACGGTCAACGGGGCCGCAAGTTTGACCTTGAATGTAGCTAGAAGTCAAACAAGGAAATGACGCCTGGCTCACATATCTAAGTGGACACACCAACCGCGCCCGTAAGGGAAGGAAAATGAAATAATAATAATAATTGTTTTTTGGGAAAGAAAATGGCTCGTTATCTGTCTCATATATCGTTGGACACAAGAACCGCGCCGTAAGAGAAGGGATAAACGAGAGAGTGGAAGAAGAAAGGAAGAAAGAGAGGCCGTAGTGGATGGAGGGTTCCGGAATATTTTCAACCACCTGGGTATCTTTAACATGCACTGACACCGCACAGCACACAAGCGCCTTAGCGCTATGCCTCCATAAAGACGCAGCCGCCACGGTCGGGTTCGAACCCGGGAACTCCGGATCGATCAATACGTAGCCGAGCGCGTAACCACTGAGCCACCACGCCGGGTCGGAAAATGAAATGAAAATTGGTTTTAAGGAAGGGAAATTACGCCTGTCTCACATATCTCGGTGGGCACCCGAATCGCGCTGTAGTAAGGAAATTAAAATTAAATAAAGCTGGTTTTTGAGGAAAGGAAAGGACGCCTGTCTCACATTGCGCCATCTCCTTTCCAAAAAAACTTTTTTTTCAATTTCGCTTTCCGAAATTATCTGCAAGGTATTCACGTCGTTAGGAACCGGATTTGGGCCCCGCCGCGGTGAATCAGTGGTTAGGGCGCTCGACTACTGATCCGGAGTTCCCGGGTTCGAACCCGACCGCGGCGCCAGCGTTTTTATGGAGGAAAAACGCTAAGGCGCCCGTGAGCTGTGCGATGTCAGTGCACGTTAAAGATCCCCAGGTGGTCGAAATTATTCCGGAGCCCTCCACTACGGCACCTCTCTCTTCCTTTCTTCTTTCACTCCCTCCTTTACCCTTTCCTTACGGCGCGGTTCAGGTGTCCAACGATATATGAGACAGATACTGCGCCATTTCCTTTCCCCCAAAAAACCAATTATGTTATATATAACCGGATTTGGCCCCATACCTCCTCATACAACGAGCAATAATACAGTTGTAAATATCACCGAAGCTATCTTAAATATATATTGCTTTGTATGAACGCCTATAACGTCGTTTCGAAGAAAGCAAGATGTTTAACAAATAAACGCCTACTACTGTGTGTGTGAGTATGGCTATCAATGGTAACCGCCAGTCGCTCGACCACAATCGTAGCCGCGGAGATGCAGCTTTTCGCTTTCGACCAGGGTTAACCAGAGCTAAACCACCAGCAATTTTGTTCCGATTTTTTCATTTCAGTAATTATTCAATTACAATGATTTCATTAGCGCTTCATCGCCTATCACACCGATCAATCATCAATTACATGAACCATAGAGAGATATCTAGGCACAAGCATTGTAAATGTATGTTGCAAATCCACAACATCGCTTTCGAAAGATAATTTCCATATGCAAACATACCGAGGTTGCCAGCCACCCAAACCGACATTAGCAAATAAACATGACCTTAAGCATAGACAACATCCGTTCCCGAGAGAACGCCTACATAGCGCAGTCGAAGCCACTAGTTTTAAGAAGTGTCGCCTTAGGCCATCTCTAGAAACTCGTGTATATTCATCAGAGAACTAAGCAGTTCTGCCCACTTATTTGTCTAGTTACGTTCCAAATCTGGCCCACACGCATGCATTGCGTCTCGCTTCCTACAAAACTCATATTTATTATCCCCAAGCCATGTATGAAGTTAACAAATGAATGTATCACAAAACTCGAGGCAAGATTACCAAAGTAAATTGGCCAATAATAACAACGATAATAATAATTGGTTTTGGGGGAAAGGAAATCACGCAGTATTTGTCTCATATATCGTTAGACAGCTCAACCGCGCATAAAGGAAGGGATACAGGAGGGGGCGAAAGAAGAAAGGAAGGAAGGTGCCGTAGTCGAGGCCTCCGGGATAATTTCGGCCACCTGGGGATCATTAACGTGCACTGACATAGCACAGCACACGGGCACCTTAGCGTACCTGCCGTGGTGGCTCAGTGGTTAGAGCGCTCGGCTACTGATCCGGAGTTCCCGGGCTCGAACCCGACCGCGGCGGCTACGTTTTTATGGAGGCAAAACGCTTAGGCGTGCATGTGCTGTGCGATGTCAGTGCACGTTAAAGACCCCCAGGTGCACGAATTTATTCCGGAGCCATCCACTACGGCACCTCTTTCTTCCTTTCTTATTTCACTCCCTCCTTCAGCCCTTCCCATACGGCGCGGTTCAGGTGTCCAACGATACATGATTCAGATACTGCGCCATTTCCTTTCCCCAAAAACCAATTATTATTATTATTACTTAGCATTCTGCCTCCATAACAATGCAGGAGCCGCGGTCTGGTTCGAACCCGGGAACTCCGGATCAGTAGCCGAGCGCTCTAACCACTGAGCCACCGCGGCGGGTAAAAGTGAAAATTGGTAAAATTCGTTTTTGGGGAAAAGAAATGGCGCAGTATCTGTCTCACGTATCGGCAGACACCTGAACCGCGCTGTAAGCGTGGGGATAAAGGATCGGCTCAGAGAAGAAAGGAAGAAAGAAATACCGTAATGGTGTGCTCCGGAACAATTTCGACCACCTGGGAATCTATAACGTGCACTGAGATCGCACAATACACGGGCACCTTTTCATTTGGCCTCTATCGAAACGCAGCTGCCGCGGTTGGGATCGAACCCGGGTACTCCGGATCAGTAGCCGAACAGGTGCAGTAACGGCCTCCCTTTCCGGTGGACGCCTCAACCGCAGCGTGAGGGAAGCGAGAGGTAAAAGTGAAGGAAGAAAAAGAAAACAATTGGCTGTGGTTTAGGTCTGGTTAACCCTAGTTGAATTGCGAAAGTTTCGTTTCCTCGGCACGTCGTTTACGCAGCGTCTCATTCCAGTGCTCTCAATAACAAAAATAATTGTTTTTTGGAGGGGGGACGGAAATGGCGCAGTATCTGTCTCATATATCGTTGGACACCTGAACCGCGCCGTAAGAGAAGTGATAAAGTAGGGAGTGAAAGAAGGGAGGGAGAAAGAGGTGTCGTAGTGGAGGGCTCCGGAAATAATTTCAACCACCTGGGGATCTTTAACGTGCTCTGACATCGCACAGCATTCGGGCGACTTCGCACATAGCACGGGCGCCTCCATAAAAACGCAGCCGCCGCGGTCGGGTTCGAACCTGTGAACCCCGGATCAGTAGTCGAGCGCCCTAAGGAGCTCAAACCGGTCTCTTCCGCAGTTAGAGTCACTCGGGGACGTTGCACGACTTCTAGCCGCATCTTCGTAACGACGCTTCTGGAGTCGAACGGCGCGTTCCTCTGCCGTTTCTTGAGCGCGTTGTCTCTTCCTCGCTTCGTTCTTTCATCCCTTTCCCGCTCTACATAAAGACTTTAATCCACTCACTAATAATAATAATAATGTGAGAACAGTGCGTGACCCTCGTCTTCATCTGTGAATATTCATCATCATCTCGCATCTTCGTCTTTGGAGGAGTGGCCGCCATATTTGCCAGCGGGAATAAAGAGCTCGCTTGGTCCACAGTCTCACAATAATATTATTAATTACTTCTGGGGGGTAAAGGAAATGGCCCAGTATCTGTCTCATATCGTTGGACACCTGAACCGCGCCATAAGGGAAGAGATAAAGGAGTGAATGAAACAAGAAATGAAGAAACAGGTGCCGTAGTGGATGGCTCCGGAATAATTTCGACCACCTAGGGATCCTTAACGTGCACTAACATCGCACAGCACACGGGCGCCTTAGCGTTTTACCTCCATAAAAAGGCAGCCGCCCCGGTAGGGATCGAACCCGGGAACTCCGGATCAGTAGCCGAACGCTCTAACCACTGAGCCACCGCGGCGGGTATCCACTGACTGCCTGATGTTGCTGAGAGGACGAAGGAAAAGGAAAGTGCATGAGCCCTCCAACTAGCTCAAGCCTAGCCACGCTCGCTGCCGCAGGCTGAAAGTAGGAGGAGTAAAGAATAGGAGAAGTAAGAATGAAAGAAAAAAACGCGCCGCGCTAATATGCCCCGGGACGATACCGGAGGCAGTGCAATACCGGGCCGACTCGTACCAGAGTGCTTCAAGCCAAGCACTCCGCAATATTCTAAAAATAGGTTTAATATCTTGGGTCCAAGCACGCGCGGCAGATATTAAATCGGATATCAGATATCATGGTGATATCAGAGAATCCACTGAGGCGAACTGCATATAATATATATACCCCCCGCGAGGTGACACCTCCTCTCTCTCTCTGCTTTAGCGGAGCACATCAGGGCCAGATTACGCAACTGTGACAAATTCTGTCAAAAGTTATTGACAGTGACGTCAAAATGACGAAACGATGAGACGTCACCACGTGACGCAACGAGGAATCAGCCAATTACAGCAGGGCGTCGCCCGAGAGCGTTCGAGGGGCCGTCTGCTATTTTTTTTATGTGAAAAGAAATAAAAAATAAGCGACGATGAAAATTACTAATATTTTATTTTGCCAAAACATTATGTATAAAGTTCGAAAATATTAAGCAAAACAAAAAGCGTTCGATGTTGTGCTATTAAATTCGCTGGCGGGTAACTTTCGGAGCTGCGGGGGTATGCTTACGGCAGTAAAAAGGCCGCTTTGCACAAAAGCAGCTGTTTCACGCCGTGTTAATGTTTTTTGTTTGTTTTCTTGCGCGGCGTCTGGAATCGAGTTACTGTGCGGTTGACCTAAGTTGCGCAGAAAAATTTCAACGAATGCAGTGAAGGCTACGGGACTACCGAGCGAACTTGCAAGAAGCGCTTGGTACGAAATCGACGAAGACAACTTGTTGAAGTCTGTGTTGTTCGGCTCTTTCGATCGATGACAAAAATGCCACTAACTTTACAAATTGCCTCCAACACCCGCTGTACGCATTTGCTCACCGCCGGTTTTGCGATGCAGACGTAGGCCTCGTTACCAGCGGCAGCTTGAAAGCCGCCGGTAGCAAATAACCACAGTGCACACAGCACTTGCCGCCGCACCGTCAGCGTGCTCGCATGCAAACCTCCCAGTTTATCGGCGAGTTCATCGCCTAGCCACTCCATCGTCTGCTTCTCCGGTCGAAATAGGCGTCGAAACAGCTCGTCCGGCAAGCCAAACGCGTCTTCGTGCGCCCTCCTTCGCCGTTGCTCGCGCCAGCGCAGCCGCCTCAGTCGCATCACCGCCGCCATTTTCTGACACAAACGCAACGGTCAAATTGACGGCCTCTAAACGGTGACAAAAAACTGTCAATTAGAGGCTGCATAATTAGGTGTGCAACGTCACCACTTCTGCCACATCCGAAACGTAATCTGCAGCCACCCATGACGCAATAAAGCAAAATGGCCGCAGGCCACGGTCGACCAATAGGAGCTAGGCTAATTGACACCTTTTTGACAAGTTTTTGACAATTTTCCTAATTTACAGTTGCGTAATCTGGCCCCTGGTGGAGCAAGCGACGACGGCAGCGGCGTCGACGGCGGCGCCATCTGTTGGAGTGCGGCTGTGGCGTTGCTAGGCAACGGCGGCTCAAGGTTGTTCGTCGGCCACGGCATACGGCTGAAGTGCGACCACGCGACGAGCCGAAATGGCTCGATGGCTGGCGTAGTGTTGCTTTCGCAACAAAACAGATGTGCTAGTGGACGGCTCTTGGTTAATTTCTGCCATATTCCGAGGTATAACTTGCACTGAGACCGCACAGCGCACGGGCGCTTGCCGCCAAAGCCGAGTTCGAACTCACGTGGCTGAACGCACTAACAGAGCCACCGCAGAGGGTAAAAAAGGCACCGTGCAAAAATAAGGCCCGAGTTCGAACCCGACCGCGGCGGCTCCGTTTTTAAGGAGGAAGAACGCTAAGGCGCCCGTGTGCTGTGCGATGTCAGTGCACGTTACAGATCCCCAGGTGGTCGAAATTATTCCCGAGCCCTCCACTACGGCACCTGTTTCTTCCTTTCCTCTTTCACTCCCTCCCTTATCCCTTCCCATACGGTGCGGTTCAGGTGTCCAACGATATATGAGACAGATACTGCGCCATTTCCTTTCCCCAAAAACCAATTATTATTATTATTATTATTATTATTATTATTATTATTATTATTATTATTATTAATATTATTATTATTATTATTATTATTATTATTATTATTATTATTATTATTATTATTATTATTATTATTATTATTATTATTATTATTATTATTATTATTATTATTATTATTATTATTATTATTATTAGAGATTATAGAGATCTCTTATTCGTTCATATTAGTATTGGCTTTATTCTTGTTTGTATTTTGATATATGCTGTACTTGGCTGTTATCGGTCGTTCTTGTGTTCATTCTCTTTGTTTCTTGTTCCATCAGTTATTTATATGTCTGTTGCCTGTTCTAGCTGTTTTCATTTACCGCTGTTCTCGCTGTTTCCTTGTTCTCGCTTTTTTGTTTCATGCTTGCTGTCGCGCCTAGTTTATGTGTCTTTTTTTTCTATCGCCTTGACTGCTGCATTACCTCCCCTGAGTGTCTTCCTTTGTAGTGAAATAAATGTACATTTTGTGCGTGTGAATGGTGTACCAGCACCAAGACCTTTGGGTTGTTCCTGGGCACCAAAAAAATAAAGATTGATAGATTGATTGATAGATTATTATTAAAATAAGGAGTGCCTGGCGCGGCCAAGTCAGAGGGGTGGTTGATCGGTGGCTTCCTGGTCTTAGGGGGCTGGGATCCAGGGGCTGTAGCACATGTGGCGAGGGCTCCTTATCACCAGGGGTATCTGTTGCTAAACCGTCGTCGTCGCTTCTGATGACGCAGTTGTTGCAACGCGCGTCCTTTCTTTCAATCTTCTTCTATTCCTTTCACTCTCCCACTGTCTGTACGAGGCAACGATTGGGGCTCAGCTTGAGCCAGTGGGCAGGCCCGTGCACTTTCTATTCTTCCTGCAGTCGCAACAACAATAAGAGCGCCGGATCATGTTCTTGTCACTGTTCTCATTTTCATCTCCCTACAAATCCCTCTTCTGGGGCATTACCTAATAAATAATAATAACAATTGGTTTTGGGGGAAGGAAATATTATATATCGTTGGACACCTGAACCGCGCCGTAAGGGAAGGGTAAAGGAGGGAGTGAAAGAAGAAAGGAAGAGGTGCCGTAATGGAGGGTTCCGGAATAATTTCGACCACCTGGGGATCTTTAACGTGCACTGACATCGCACAGCACACGGGCGCCTTAGCGTTTTTCCTCCATAAAAACGCAGCCGCCGCGGTCGGGTTCGAACCCGGGTCGGTAGCGCAGTGGGCAGCGCGTCAGTCTCATTACCTAAAGTGCAGTTATTATTTTAAAGCGAAAGCTTTACTGGCCGCAGGTTAAGCAGTTTCGCGTGATTCCTAGAGACCCGTGCTGCGCATGCGCGAGGAGCAGTGACGACACACGGCGAATTTCTCTCTCTCGTTCCCTAGTCACAACTGCGTATGCGCCACTAGTAGCACCGAGCCACAGGTGCTGAGCCGCTGCGCAGCTCCGCTCCTTTCCTCAATTTCCTCAAAATGCAACTCAATTTTAAGTTTTCTCTTTCTTCTTTCCCTACCTCCTTTAACCCTTCCTTTACGGCATGTTTCGGGTGTCCACCGTTAATGACGGTGAATATTGATAATACAGTAAAACTAGTGATATATGCTGATGATAGTACTATTCTTATTTCTGGCCCAAATGCTGATGGTTTAATCATGCAATGTAATGAATTTTTAGCTAAGCTATCCACATGGTCCAAGTTAAACAGACTTCAAATCAATTGCACTAAAACTAAAGCTATTATATTCCGCGCTAAAAACAAATTAGTTGAAATAAATCACACTATAACCTATGAGCACCAAGAAATTGAAATCGTTGACAACCATAAAATATTAGGTGTACATTTTTCCTCACATCTAACCTGGGATGCTCACATTGATCACCTTCGTAAAAAACTTTCCTCGATTACAGGAGTTATATCGCGCTGTCGTACTGTACTTCCACCCAAGATAAAACTTCAAGTATATCATGCTTTGTTTAACTCTCATTTAAGATACTGCAGTCTAGTTTGGTGCACAACCACAAAAACCAATTTAAATAAACTCCTGGTTTTACAGAAAAAAATCATCCGTTACATAGCAAATATCGAGCCCATGGAAACTACAAAGGGTGCATTTGAATCATTCAATATCATAAGTATAGACAAGTTGTATGAATTTCGCCTATTACAGTCAATCTACTTTTCCTCCCCTGAAGTTACTAACCTTCTAAAGTCCTTGGCATCCTTAGAGCGACGAAATATTAGCGTGCAAACAAGAAATGTTGATGCGTGGGCAGTTCCTCATTTTCGTACATTTTATAAATATCAGTCACTTACCCATAACCTCCCTACAATACTAAAAAAATATAGACACACAGTGGGCTTGAACAAAAAACAATTACATTCCTGTTTTGTGCAGTTGTGATCCATTAATTTTTGTTTGTTGTTTCCGCGTATGTGCTTTTCAGTTGTTTTATTTTGGTTTCAGTTCATTACTGGTAGCTTTATGTGATTGACATCATTATTACCTGTCACAGTAACTGTTTTATTATTTCCCTATTACTGTCTACCTATGTACTATTCATCTATTATGTTTCTATTCTTTACGTTGCTGCCTTGTAATGGTCTCTTGGGCCTCGTCAAGCTTTTGTGTAGCTTTTAGCCCAAGAGACCATCCAGTTGTCTTCTGGAAATAAAAAAATAAAGATGTAAAGATGTATATGTGAGACGGTTACTGTGTTTTGCGCGCTCCCCGCGCCATCTGGCATTACGTCACACCGCGCGGCTTGCCGCCGCCGCCGTTTGGTATGACGTCACACCGCGTTCCTCGTCGTTGCTCTCGCCTCCGCTCGCTTCGCAAACTGCGTCGCATGCCTGATAACATATCGTAGGATTGAAAAGGAGAGCTGGCGTGCGCCGCAACCACAGTTTTCTCGTCTTTAATGCGACAACATAGCTAGACAACAAGACTAACATAAACTTGCAGTCAAGATTAACCAAGGCTAACCATACTATGCCTTACCTTTCGCTACGTATATCCTGGCGTAGCCGAGCTAAGCCGCTCACTGCCAATTTTCTCTCTTTCGCTCCCTAGTCACTACTGCGCATGCGCCACTTGTAGCACTAGTCACAAGTGTTCCGCCGCTGCGCAGCGCCGCGCCTTTCCTCAAAATCCAACTTTCAATTTTCAGTTTTCTCTTTCCCTCCCTCCTTTATGTCTTCCTTTACGGCGTAGTTCGGGTGTCCACCGAAATATGTGAGATGGTTACTGCGCCATTTCCTTTCCCCTCCTCAAAAACCAAACAAAACAAGTTAGCCGACGGCGTTCATGCAGAGTTCATTGGCGTTGGCAACTTTGCAAAGACCGTTCATTTTCACGAAAGGAAAGGCGCACAACCGGCTCCTTGGGTCAATGGAGACCTCAATCTCGCTTTCGCTTAGTATATCCTGAATTAGCTCGGCTAATCCACATTAATTTTTTCTGGCACTTTAATTGGTAGGCATGTTCTACGAGGATGATAAATAACTGTCGCATCTGGGCGATTAGTTTATTGGGCATTTTAGTGTTACGATGTCCCCTTGGAGGTCACAAATAATAATAAACAACTGGTTTTTGGGGAAAGGAAATGGCGCAGTATCTGTCTCATATATCGTTGGACACCTGAACCGCGCCGTAAGGGAAGGGATAAAGGAGGAGTGAAAGAAGAAAGGAAGAATGAATCTGCGAAAGCAAAACTGCGTGTTCGTAGACCCGCCGCGGTGGCTCAGTGGTTAGGGCGCTCGACTACTGATCCGGAGTTCCCGGGTTCGAACCCGACCGCGGCGGCTGCGTTTTTATGGAGGAAACACGCTAAGGCGCCCGTGTGCTGTGCGATGTCAGTGCACGTTAAAGATCCCCAGGTGGTCGAAATTATTCCGGAGCCCTCCACTATGGCACCTCTCTCTTCCTTTCTTCTTTCGCTCCCTCTTTATCCCTTCTCTTAAGGCGCGGTTCAGGTGTCCAACGATATATGAGACAGATACTGCGCCATTTCCTTTCCCCAAAAACCAATTATTATTATTATTATTATTATTATTATTATTATTATTATTATTATTATTATTATTATTATTATTATTATTATTATTATTATTATTATTATTATTATTATGTTCTTAGACGACAGGTCTGTAGCTGACCGCCAGTCTGGTGCAATGCGCGTGCCGGTGTCACAATATAGAGATCAATTCGTAAATGGTCTTGCAAATACCTTATGTAATAACGAAAAATTGTAAGTGGAATGGAGAACGAGTAGAATAGGCGAAGAAATGAAGAATTGACAGCACGAAGTGATGGCCCAGTTTTGTATGAAGGCGCAAGAGCATAACGGCACACGGACGTAGAAGAGACGAACGGTAGCAAGAAAGAAAGCGCTGTGTTTCGCCTATTCTCTTCCCTGTCTGTCAGCCGTTGCGCTGCCTCATCCTCGAAAGGAAGAATTAGTGCTGTGGAAATTAGTGTGCCCAGCGAGGCAGAAGTATGTGTTCGTCAATGGCTGCATAATGCAGTCCTTCTCTCTTGGTAGTGAATAGCACTGTGACGTTACAATTAGCTGAGTCTTGTAACGAAAAAAGTTAGAAAATCAACGGTTTCACTGGTATGCTCTTTAGCAGGAACTTTAGGGAATGGCGGCAGTGGCACTAGAACTGTCTTCTTCCCTTAGATAGCAGACTGACCCTCCATTCACCTCTGCCAATTCGTCCATTCCTCCGTATCTGCCGCGGTGGCTCAGTGGTTAAGGCGCCCGTCTACTGAGCAGGAGTACTCGGGTTCAAGCTCGACCGCGACGGCCACGTTTCGATGGAGGCGAAACGCAAAGGCGTGCGTGTACTGTGCGATGTCAGTGCACGTAAAAGATCCCCAGGTGGTCGAAAGAAATCCGGAGACCTCCACTACGGCACCTCTTTCTTCCTTTCTTCTTTCAGTCCCTGCTGTATCCCTTCCCTTACGGCGCGGTTCAGGTGTCCACCGATATGTGAGACAGTTATTGTGCCTTTTCTTTTCCCCAAAAACCAAATTTCATATTCAATTCCTCCCATAGTTTACACCTGGGGGTGCCTGAAGAGGAAAGCTTTATTAAGACAGAGTGCTAAAACTCACAGCGACACAATATCCATCAGGAATCAAGAAAAGAAACCCGCCGCGGTGGCTGAGTGGTTATGGCGCTCGGCTACTGATCCGGAGCTCCCGGGTTCGAACCCGACCGCGGCGGCTGCGTTTTTATGGAGGAAAAACGCTAAGGCACCCCCTTGTGCTGTGCGATGTCAGTGCACGTTAAAGATCCCCAGGTGGTCGAAATTATTCCGGAGCCCTCCACTACGGCACCTCTTTCTTCCTTTCTTCCTTCACTCCCTCCTTTATCCCTTCCCTTACTGCGCGGTTCAGGTGTCCACCGAGATGTGAGACAGATACTGCGCCATTTCCTTTCCCCAAAAACCAATTATTATTTATTATTAAGAAAAGAATAATTGCTGTCGCAGTACAGTATTTCCCGCCTCAGGAGACGTCTCGTTGCACACTTAGTGACTCAGAAATTTCCGCTTGCTGACGCCGCCATACCTACCGCAACCTGCGGTTGTCGTTAGTCGTACTGTTCTTGAGCGCGCAATAAACTGCCGACAGATGCGGTGATATTCATTCTTTGCGCGACCTATAGACTGCTCCCCAAAAAATTATTCGCACCAAAAAACCTGACGCCAGGAGTCCACCCCATGCCTACACCTTGTGGTATACACCCCCATATCTACATCGTCGGGCACAGTTAGTGCGTCGTTGACACTAAAGCTGTGCCATTACAAAATACCACTAGTTCCGTCAAGCCTTCTGCAACAATCAGGAATTCATTAAAAACCGCGAAGGCCAACAAAATATTAATGGAGATAGAGAGAGAGAAAGATAGAGAAAATTTATTATCGACTGAGGCTAGGGGTAAGCAGCCATGGTGTTGAATCCTTAGACACTTAACAGCCAATGAATTGAGATCCTGGGGCAAGCGAGAACCGTTTAGATTCATTATCATTCATTATCGTGCTATCTGGTGCAACCATTGGTAAATACTGTATACGTTGGTCGGCCGGAACAAAGGTCCTTGAACTCCCTTTCACAATTCGGGAAAGTACCTTTGCGAACAGCTTGATCCCAAACGTGGAGCTCACATTTTAGATTCCCTGTCAGAAAAGAAAAAACAGCAATTCTCAAATTTTCAGCACTTCTACAGCGGTATTAAATTGCCGAAAGTTCGACAAAAAAGCGCGCCGATAAAGCGCGGGTAGGAAGGTAGACAACGCACTCTCCACTTTTTTCCAACGCGGTCTTTTAAGCATGGCTTTCTTTTCTTTGCATTTCAAATTTCATGCTGGGAAATACCAGCTCGTTCACGCTGTACGTCATTTGTTCACTGCTCAATTATATGACAAGCGCCTATATACCTAGCAGCGTTTTTTAGAAATATCCGATACATGTTTTTTTATCTATCACTGCGACATTTTTTAATTGCTGTTAGAGCGCGCAAACCTCATTCCTTCAGTGGTTGGTGCATCCTGTCTGCCTCTGAGAATATGTAGCCATTAGACAGTTATATACGAGCAAATAACTGCGCGCCTTGCATTGATCGTTTAGGAATACAATTTAACTATTACAAACAATACGAATCTAGACTAAAAGAGAATATCTGCTAGCAGGGGACGCAGAAACTCAAATGGGCGGATGATATTCGGAACCATGCAACGATAAGGCGGCAGCAGCTGGTATAGGACAGGCTGAGTTGAACCGATATGTGAGGGCTTTGTCCGGCAGTGGCCGTTCTTCGGCTACCAGAAGCGATGATGGAAAACAGACCGCTCCACAACCAGAGTTGTAACTCAGTGGTTGTGGTATTTTATAACTTATCCAGATGTCACCGTTATTTCCGAGGCCCGTGTGGTTCAATTTTGATAGAAACAACAATATAAAAGCGCCCGCTTGCTAATCTACGAGCACCATTTGATCAAACTCACGTGGTCGAAATTATTTCCTAGCCATCAACTAGCGAGCAGTTGTTTTGTAATTGCTGCGCCTTCTTTGCGTCTAAAAGCGAAAAAGCAATAGCATTTGCATGACCGCGACAAATCCTTTTTAGACAAATGACATCTAGGATACTATTTTTTCAGCAGTTTTTTTTTTCTCTTTATTAAATAGTAACTGGCAATATTACCGGAGATGATGCGGCCGTTCAAGTTCGTATGATCGATGCGTACTTTCTCTTAAGGCCTAAGACCAACGGTCAACAACAGAGATTTCTGTGGTGGCTTCCCAATTGTGTGTATTTCACCTTCACACGCACACTGGATAATAACAACGCGTACGCCTTGTAGAAACTTATAGTGAAAACTACATGCACTTAATAATCTCCTCTTTCCCTGTGCCAGGCTTCCAAAGTGATGCAGTTACTTCACTACTCGATGGCATATTTCTCCAAGTTGGCTCCTACAGAAGCTATGTAGTAGTAAGTGGTTTTTATTATAGTAATAATAAAAAGTAAGGAAAAGATTTTTGCTAGCCCCGGCATCTGCCATCGATACTGAAGCACCTGAGCTGGGGCAGCGGAAATAAAGGATAACAGGCAGAATGGAGAAATGAAATGAAAGAGGTGAGAGGACATGAAGAAAGGATAGGGGGAGAGGTAACATACACAAACTGTTTACACAGTAAGTACAGGAGCTATAAATTATCTTTTCGCTGCCACAATTAAAAAGCAGCTGGTTACTAGATATTAGTACAAGGCTTGTTTGGTTAATACCTATTTTTAAAGTTTTAAGTGTCGTGGAGATGTTACTCCTCTCATTTTCTCTCACTTTGATAAATTTCGTGCTTGCTTTTGCAGTGTTTTAAAACAAGCATTTCTTTTTTTGCTGCTTTTGTAATTCTTCGACGTAATCAACATATGTTCTAGGGAAAAGGCTGAGAAATGAAATATCTTCCCACTTACATTCTTGGTCAGAGAAGGTTATAATAGCACACATTTCTTCATTGTTCCAATATTGAAATGAATATTTTCTTCCTGGCGCTGGAAAAGTAATTACTTACATAATGAAGTCCTTGTCCAGCATTTTTTTTTTACAAACCAGTTTTACGAAAGGCTTATATGAGAAATTAGAACATATGAGGTTACTAGCCTTAAGGGAAAAAAGCTCTTGTTGAAGGTCATACGACACCGTGCGTTACTTCGTACCAAAAAAAAAACCTCTTGCTGCGAAATTCTGGCGCCAATTGTGGATCACGATTCATGCTCAATTATTATTATGATTCATGCTCAAAAGGGGGCAAAAATTCAGCGTGAGCTCTGTAATGCTTTCCTGAATTTTTGATAAGCAAAGAGCCTTTTCAACCTTACCAGCAAGGAGCTTCCTCATGTTGTCCGCAAAAAAAAAAGAGGTGTTCGTCTGCATAATACAAAGTTCAACTTAACGGAGTTTGAAAGATACGTTACTGAACTGAAGACATCTGTTTAAGAGCAAAGACATGCAAAATTCAAATTTCATTGGGGCAACAAAGCTTTTTATGGAAGAATATCGTGACATGTCTCACCTCCTTTTGTCCTGTCCTCAATTACAGGTGCGTCATCCAGCCCTTTGCCCCGTGATAGTTTCGCATTCAGGTTGGCTGTGGTGCTGAAACGTTTTGTAGATATTATCATACTTGAGTCTAAAATCATATAAACAAAGGGTTCTCTAGCTGAAGACACGATGATTTCAACAATACATCACACCTGAGTGACACGGCCGCACGGAGGACAGTTTGCATATAAAAAGCTTGTCTTATTGCAAATAGTTGTCTCTCCCGGCATGACGCGCTATATTGGAATTTCAGGGCTTCGTCCTGCTATTCTGAAAGACACAGGAGTGTGAATGCTAATTACTGGCTCTTCCTTACCCCCTTGCCATCTTAACCAGGATAAAACGCAGTCTTTTATCCACCTAGGGCATAGCTGCTACCTTCTCCTGGGTTCTGAAGAAGCGACGCTTTGTGCGACGGGAGAAGTGCGCGCGAACTACTCTTCAAGGTGTAAGTTTAGGTTTGAGAGAGGAGCATGGACGGGTTAGAACGGTTGCGGTGATTGTGTTACTCTTTGACGCTCGGTACAAAGTTCGTATAAGCTTTGGTGAGCTGTGTGGTCTTCCTCGTGTGCATTATTTTTGTTCAGTCTACCTGGATCAAATTTACGAACGACCTATTGAGCTCATGCATCTCCTGGGTTTCAATTAGTCATTCAGTCACATTAATTACCTTAACACAGGCGCTTTACCACTTTCTGTTACAGACCCTCTTTTCTCTAAGCAAGGACACCCTGGCTAGTGCTTTTCAGCAGCCTTAATAAATTCATTATTTCATCTCAAGACAACTCATTATGCCATAGGTTCAAATTATTTCATCTCGAGACAACACATTATGCCATAGGTTCAATGTCATACGTATGCCACGTGTCATGACATAGGTTCTAATAGCAGATGAGACTATTAGTGGACTTCGTAGAAGAAATTAACTTGCGGATCATGAATACCTCTTTCCTCAGAAGGGAGAACCACAAGTCCACGGGGGAGAGAATAACGAATAAAACTGGGAGAAAATGGAACATGCGTTATACAACAGATCTGCCTTAAAAGTGGTCAACAGTAAACTAGGCATGAGCAAATTTCAAATGTACGCACAACGAAAGAGGGATAGAGTTGTCATTCTCAGAAAATTTGGACAAGATATTGAAAGCAGCCGAGAATATCTACAAACATCTATAGATCAGCCGAAATCAACGTGAGCTAACAACGGATGCAGGGCTGCGGAGGAGTTGGACATCTCGCCGCCAACAAATCGCAAATAAAGCACGTTCTATAAGCAATAAAAATGAGGGAAAGCAGCTGGTGAGTATCAGGTAACTGCAGATATGCTGAAGGAAGGTGGAAAGGTAGTGCTAGCAAACCTGGCTGCCCTGTATGCGCAACGTCTCATGGCCACGAGCACAGCGGAATCTTGAAAAAATGCTAATATTATCTTTATCCATAAGAAAGGGGCAGTCAAGGACGCGAAATTTTTACAAATCCACCTGTAGAGTGCATAGTGTTGTGCGTGTGTGCTTTTCTCTTTATTATGAACATAACACGCAATCAATATGTACATATTTTATTGAGTAAATAGCCTATTTGTGTATTTGTGTATTTCTACCGGTCCCCTCACGTCTTTCATTTTATTTCTCTATTCTGCCTGCTGTCCTTTATTTCCGCTGCCCCAGCTGAGGTGCTTCCGTATGGATGGCAGATTCCGGGGCTAGCAAAAATCTTTTCTTTCCTTTTTTAATGTTTGTAATAAACCACTTACTACTACAAATCCACCATCCTAATGCCCGCTGCACGGCGATAATTTTCCGAGGTATTCGGTTATAGAATTAGAGCAACACTGAATTTCAACTAATAGTCCAGGCTGCCTTTCAAAAAGGCTACGTGACCAGACGATTTTCATGCCATCAATCAAATGATACAGGACTGCGCAGAATATAACCAATCCCTATATATAGTGTTCATAGAATACAAGAAATGATTAGACTCAGTCGAATCCTCAGTAGTCACGCAGACCTTATGGAAGCATGATGTAAAAGAGGCATATGCAAAAGTATTGAAATATGTAGAGCAGATGCACAGGTATCATTTTCTTCTACAGAGAAAATTTATAAACGCAATGAGGAAGAGCGTCAGGCAGCAAGAGTTGATTTCTTTTTTAAGTAATGTTCACCGCTTGATTACAGGCTGTCTTCAGAGATTTGGATAGAGAAGAGTTAGGGATAAATATGGTTCAGTAGAACCTTTTTGCGGGTCAGTTGGTTAATTATCAAAGAAGGTTAGAAACGGCTAAAAAGGACGAAGAGAGGAGGTAAAGAAACGAACCCCACACCACAGGCGCAGACTGCTAACTGTTTATTCAAGGAAGTGAAAGCACGGGCCATTCAAAGGTGAACTGCATCATTTTTTGAGAAATCCGCACTACTGAAAGATTTACATCGATATAGGTTGTAGGTAAAGCATGCCAGGCGTTGTTGCGCTTGCATTTAAAATAGTCACGTAATCGACTTTTAAATATTAAACCTCACCTCACAGCACTGGACAACTGTGGAGAAGCTTGGTATGACCTCACAAAAGGTAAGACTTCAAATTTCCACTGCCGTCAACCACATCCTGCTGTGCCTCGTTGGATTCCGCCAAATAACGCTTGGCGGCCTTTGCCTTCGGTTGCGATGTTTTTTTTCCTTGAAATATAGATTTTTATGCGTTGGAAATATACCAGTACTGTCGATGCCGCACTAATGCGTCTCCCACTTGACGCTGTGCGCTCCGGAGTAGCTTGAAGGCCGTCGTTATTTTATTCGGCGACTACGTCACCGTTCAAACCCTAGCCCGAAACGACTTCGCATGCTTTTCCTGCAAGTTTCACACAGTTCAATCGTTTAAGCTCGTCGATTTCTAAAATCTATGCAGTTGCCCTTTAAGGCAGGAACCCAAGGCGCGCGACCACCTGTCACTCGCACATGTACAGCTAAACGCAGGGGAAAGAAATCTACAACATATCTGCGCTCTGCGCTGCTCGTGATCAAAGATGACACGAGGTTTATCTGGAATGTTTGCAGCCGCACGCTACGTCTTGTATATTGTTTGAGACAATAGTAGGAGAATGCCGCTCCCTATGTCTAAAGTTCATCTTCAAATAGAGCTTGACCGACAGCGGTGGTGACCCTATTCTACCATGTCCACATTTGTTACTATCGCCGCCGCTGAGCAGCTGACTTATTTTTCGCGCAAGGCAGCCGAATAAATTGTTCTTTTCAGTAGTACGTAAGTCTGCTCATCTGTTGCCCCAGGTGATGTCACCATCACGTGACAATATGCAAGGAACTAATAAGGAAGGAAGTAATGCTAAACAGTCTCAAAATGAGACAGCAATTTACAACACTCAGCAAAGCGATAGAAATGATCAGGTCCGGTAGGTAGTAACCGTTGATCCGGACCACGAGCGTCTAATAACGAGGAGAATAAGAATGTGGTGGCGTGTATCTGGCAGGTTCTCTGCGATTATGAACGGCAGCTTACCAGTATACCGTTGGACTAAAGCATATACCAGACGTATACCTTGTCGATACTTTTCTACGGGACAGTATCATGTGACTAAGAAAAGGAATGCAATTAAATTTGCTGTAACGCCGAGCTATCGAAAGGAAGCATCAAGTTTAAAGTTATGAGAAGGAAGAGAGCAAACTGGGTCATGGAACAAACGCACGTTAATAAAATTCTAGTCGAAATCTTCAAGGGAAATAGAATGGACGGTGCAGTTAATGCGAAGGGATGATAAACGATGGCCTTTGTGAGTAACAGACTCGATCCAAAGACAAGACAACCTCAGGAGAGGGTGGCAGGACGACACGTAGTGGGATCAGATTAGGAAGCCACAGGTGATACGGTGCCGCAGAGGTAAAGCCTATGTCTTTGAGTGCCCGTAGTGGGGCTAATTATGACGAAGATGAATATTGTCGCCTTCTTTCTTCACATTTTGGAGCTACTGTATTCCTTTGTCAGCTTATCTCGACCATCTTTTATGTCATGCTTTCTATCCGGAACGCCAGGCTGCATTTCCGGCAGTTTATTTTTGATTTTTTAGCCACGTTATCACCAATCTAGACTATCGTGGAGACATTTTTACGCCAGTTTTCGAGGCATATCCACTGTTGTGCTTTAGGCATCTGGAAAACTAGTCTTAGCAACTTTACAATCATGAAAATAGCCCAAAGCGTTTTGGTGAAGGCTTTATATACGGTGTTTTGTGTTTCATGTGTTTTGTAAACCAGCAACGAGGATAAAATACACTGCGAAAATATGAAATTATTGTCTTCAATAAAATGACCCTCTCTTGACTGGGAGCAGAGACATCCGAACGCCTGCTATTCTACAATATCTTGAACGCAAAAAGATAACCGAAAGGGCGGCGTACATTTAACCTGACATTTATTCTCTTCTTTCTGTAACACCTAACATGCTTGGAGAGAATATGGGCCCCTCTTATGTGCGGAAGAGAATGTACTACGTTGAGATTGCATTTCACAGTTAAAAGCAGCGGTCTACTTTAACATAGGCATATGCATTTGAGGAGACTATTACCAGAACTCGACAAAATTACTTCAACTCAGGTGTTTTAAAGACTCCTATAATGTGGGTCAGAAAAAGTGTTTTTACAAGTTTATTAAAACAGACCACATAATGAGGGATTAAAAGCATCATCCGAATTTTCGAAGTAAAGATGAATCACGGTGATGTCATTCGTGTTTTAATATACCATGAATTCTTTGAAACTTCTAAGAGAACTTTGAACAGGATACTTACGTCGTTGAGCCATAAGAGTACTTTATACGAAGGCTTAGATCCTTTGTTGACACAGACTGTTTTTCATGGGAGATACAACGCGGTTCATAATTGTTGATATGCCGAGAGTAGCTTCTGGTGTGGAGCCATATCTTATTAGTGGAAAAAAACTGAAATATAAATACGCTGAGATTACCTTACGGTTAATAAATAAAGGTAATAAATGGTTTTTAAAACTATCATGTTGCAGTTCTAAATTTACTTTCCCTCCACATTGATTAAATCCCAAACAGAGCAAGATGGTTTCTCTGGACCTTTTTAAGCAGTTCGGGCAATACGAACGTGTTATGCTCTCATAAAGGTTTAATAATATTCATGTTCTAAATGAGAAACTTTACTTCAGAATGCTAGCTAGCATCATTCAAAATTGAAGATGCGCTAACAAGGTATATAAGATGCACTCACTCTACTGATCTAGACGCTAAGCGAATATTAAGTGCAACAGAAGCTTTTATTCTTCTCTTTTGACTTTTTTTACTTACAGGTTTTGGCTTCTGCACTACAAGAACACGAACGACAATTGTTTGTCACATATTTAAGCCATTCGAATCACTGCAGCAAAAAACGTGTTTTGCAAGAATATGATTCCAATTACGTTTTAGACAGTCATTCGCTAGCTAAAAAGGTAAAGTGCAGCAATGACGGTAACGTAAAGTTTTTAGTAGGCTCATTGTCACATCCACCTATACATAAGTTTCATGAAAAGTCTTTACGAAGTGAAAACGGCCCTGCAGCAAGCTGTGCCACTGCAGTCTGGAATTTCTGAAGACTTCCCCTCATCATTCTGATGAACGCACTTACACAGTGCGACAGGCGCAGAGTTCGTAGGCTTGGTTCCCACCCGTCGCATAGGAGCTTGCTTTTTCTTGTACATTTCCCTGTATGAAACCCTGAATTAAATCATTACTCAAAGCTTGTTATGATGTTCATCAAAGTGTGTTAAGTCACACCTAAAACTTAATGGCTCTTTTGTTTGCATCCTGAACTCGAAGCCGCGTCACCAATTCACGGACGTATTTTGATAAAGACGAGGTACGAAAATGCCCACGTGCTATGTGACATTGGTGCACATTAAACTGCCCTTAGCAGCCAAGACTAATCCACAGCCATCCACTAAGTAATCTCTTATACCCTATATGCAGCATTGGGACATATATCTCTACTTATCATCAAAGCGTCTTTATTCTCGTCTGCGTGCCCAATATGCAGTTAGCGAGAACTAGTTTTGTAAGATCAATGTGGCGTATGGTTTCTCAGATTGTTTGTTACTTCGTGTTGTTATTTAAATACGCTAGCATTTTTTCACTGTGGTTGAAATCAAACGGTAAACGGTGGATAGCACTACGAACGCTTTTCCAATTCTCTTCAGAATACAAGCCCGATTCGTGACTATTCCTACAATAGAGCCGTTGGGCAGACGCTGATCAAAGTTTTCGGTTGAACATTCACTGAACTCTGTCCCGAAGTACCTTAAAGTGGGATTGTTTGAAGTGGCAGAAACCTAATTTGTTCCCTGTACTATGTATACCAATCCAGTTGCTGTTCCATTGATTTTTTTTTCTTATGGCAGACGCACACACTTCGGCATAGATTCACTTTAGCATCCATGTTTTACGCTTCCCAATGACTTGAGGTACACAGTTACGTCAACCCATCATGAGTGTCGTCGTTCTCGATGAGCAGCTTTAACGCTTCAGTCGTTGCGCCTCCGCTTCTATTTATCTATGTGCAATATCTGCAAGTAAGCGACAAAACCCAGGGAAATTCGCTGCTGTTGCTTTAGCTTTTTGTTCACTTTCATCCTTCCTATACACGTGCTGGTGAGCCTCCGCAGGTTTGCGCTCTCAACCAATTCTTGTTCCATGTGAAGGGGCTTTAATGGAGAAATTCTTTTCAGTGATAAACCATAAGATACACTTGCAAACCCAGAAAAGGTGCAAAAAAATCGTTCAAGAAAGGAACCCCTTCACCACTCTATAGCCGGTTCGGTTTGCTCACTCAAGTGGGACTGTTTTTTCGATGAAATGCTCTTCTATTACTTTCTTTCTAGTCAATCTTTTGAATTACATCTGAATTTAGATTTTCTAAACGAAGAGGCTATCTGAAACTTCTACAAAGCATGGCCAAACGCTTAAATATCCGTTTCTCACCTTCGTTTATCAGCCGCCACGGTGGCTCAGTTGTTATAGCACTCGGCTGCCCACCCGAAAGACGCGGCTTCGATCCCGCCGCGGCGGTCCAATTTCGATAAAGCCGAAATTCCAGACGCCCATACGCGTACTGCGGTACTGTGCGATGTCAGTGCACGTTAAAGAACCCCAGGTGGTCGAAATTTCCGGAGCCCTTCACTACGGCGTCCCTCATAGCCTGAGTCGCTTTGGGACGTCAAACCCTCAGAAACGAAATTAAACCAGACCTTCGTTTCTTTTTTTTTTCCTTGCTCGTCCTATCATTGTAGCATTGGCTCATTTGCCTACGTATTCAAAGCCACATGAGAGAGGCACCTCGTAAAGATCTGCGCTGAACTCTGTAAAGAAAGTTTCGTGTATCTTGCTCATGTTCGCGGTGCTTTTAATTTATTTAGAAAACTTAATAAATAATAGGTTTTTT
Source organism: Amblyomma americanum (assembly GCA_030143305.2). NCBI lineage: Eukaryota > Metazoa > Arthropoda > Arachnida > Ixodida > Ixodidae > Amblyomma > Amblyomma americanum. Next base: position 117,784 of record JARKHS020017518.1, on the reverse strand, counting down.
GGGGGAAGGGGGGGGGGGGGGGGAATGGCGCAGTATCTGTCTCATATATCGTTGGACACCTGAACCGTGCCGTAAGGGAAATGATAAAGGAGAGAGTGAAAGAAGGAAGGAAGAAAGAGGTGCCGTAGTGCAGGGCTCCGGAATAATTTCGACCACCTGGGGATCTTAACGTGCACTGACATCGCACAGCACACGAGCGCCTTAGCATTTTGCCTCCATAAAAACGAAGCCGTCGTTGTCGGGTTTGAACCCGGGTACTCCGGCTCAGCACACGAGCGCCTTATTAACCACTGAGCCACCCCAGCGAGTTCAAATATAAGATTACTTGCTTAAGAAGGTAAAAAATTGTCTTTTAATCCGTTAGCCGCCTTCTTGACGTTATTCGGCAGGTGGTTGTTGCTGTTGTTTCCCACGTACAATGACACATGTTCACATAGAGGAATTGGCCAAGAATGGGGGTGGGGGGGCACAAAGAGTTTTTCAGATAAATATTTCCTGGACGAAAATAAAATGAATGCTGAGGAAGGAAGAAGTAAAAAAAAAGGAACAGGCAAATGAAACGGGAAATGCATGACGCACACAGGATATCGAAACTGAGGTTTATAGCCGAGTGAATAAATGATAATGATAAATGTAAGAATATAAAAAATATTGAAAAAAGTTACCAAGGTTGCCGATTTGATTCCATTAAAAATTTTGTACCGCAGTAAAAAAAGACTTGTGGCTGTACCCAAGTATGGTGGTTCCAAACGACAATAAGATTGGGGCCGGTGCTCAAACAAAGGTCAAGTTGTTGTAGTGGCTTCTCTAAAAACTGTCTTCTCATTATGGTGTAGTGGCGACAAAACAACAAAAAAACGGTCTATGGTTTCGTGCTCACCACAGAATACGCAGACGGAATTAAACGCCAACCCAGACCTGTGCGAATAAAAATTTAAGAGTGGGATCCGACAGCCACCGTCTGGAAGACGTTGAAGTAACGAGTGTTAGCTGTTTGATTTACTAGATGAAGAAAGCGAAGAAGAATACGCCGCTCGTGTCGAGAAACGGAATGTATTATAAACAGCAAAAACAATACCCTTTGAAACGGGGTGGTTTTCCACCATGCTCGGCTACGCGTGAACGCACGCCGCCTAGCGGAACGATCGCCTCCTAGCGCCATCTATCAGAGAAATTGCGATGCACGTCTACCCATTGTCGAGTTGCACCCCCTCAAGATACGTCCCAAACAGAATGTGCTTCGTTTGGGTAAATGCAAGCAGGTGGCGCATACAAGGAACTATAACGGCCTGTCGCTCTTCTTCTTTGGCTTCAGCCTAATTAACCTTGTAAGCGGGTTTGTGTATCATGAGGTGGGTTCTTAGACGCTCGTGGTCATGTGCTTTGCTTACCCTACTTGGCAAATTTGATTCATTTGTGCATCAAAAAATGCGTGTCCGCTCATTTTCAGCTTTTTTTTTAGCGTTTTTAAGCACGTCGCTGTTATTCTGCTTTTAGAAGCTCGAAATAAACACCTTTAAAAGGAAAGTGTTCTTTCGATGACCTGGCATCGATGAGCGCTGCCGGAACCTTTCACTTACCGCGACTACGTCTTCGAGAGTGGGCCGACCTTCGTAGTCATAACTGGCCGATACAAGTGCAACCAACGAAACCAGCAAAGCATGTCTCATAGTTCTTGTCAGGTTCAACCGGAAATGACATCGAACTCGAATTAAGATGCGCATATACAGCGCGCTTTTATACTCTATGAGGTGTTTTACATTTGATCATTTCTACAAGTGCCATGAACGCGCACAAACGCGCGCACACACACACACACACACACACACACACACACACACACACACACACACACACACACACACACATATATATATATATATATATATATATATATATATATATATATATATATATATATATATATATATATATATATATATATATATATATATATATATATATATATATATATATATATATATATATATATATATATATATATATATATATATATAGTTCCAGCTACCATGCGATGATGTATGAGTTAGTGTATAATATAAATTAAAGCATAAAGCACAACAATTTTCGCATAATAATTCACCTCCGCTTCATGCCAGATGAACTCAAGGTGAAAGAACTCTACTCTGATCGTTTCTTATGCTTGAAGGGAAGAACCATTTTCAAGCTATTTTCTTAGCTTTTGGCATCGGGGCTAACCTGAACATGTATGCATATTTCGAAATAAAGTGGTCTTCTTAAAATTAAAATAAATCAATGACCTTTCATGAAAAAGGCCACGATCGTACGTTGGCGTGGCGCTTTTGCCCGACCTGGATGGAAGATTGTCATGCTTTGTCTTCATCAGATATTTTTTATACCATATACTGCACCGCGTACGCACGATGCAGCTATGAATTTCGCGTAGTCATAAGGTTCACCGCTTGGCAGCCGCTTATTCTGCGTGTGTTAATTAATACAGGCATTTGGTTTTGTTGAGATTCAACGCAGGACACAGACAGAAATATTATGCACCGAGCAGCATGTTTTCGCATCGTAAAATCAGTGAAATGGAACATCAGTGTGCGGAGATGCCAGTTGGGCTTAAGAAAACAGAGACCAAGTTCGGCAAAAAATAAAAACTACATATACGCAATCAATGGCCAGGGGGACATGAGGAATTTAGATCGGATAAAATATTTTGCCAAGAAATTTGGATTTGTTATCCCTCATCTATGGAATTCAAAGATAGACGTATGCCGGCAAAGAAATTGAAATTTGAGCTTGTACCAAGCAGCATGTGAGCAAAACCAAAGGGGCAAAGCAGTTTCCCCGAATGATTATGTAGGTGTCAATACACTCAAGATTGGCGTCGATATTGAGCGACAGAATGTGTGCAACTGGCTAGACGCTATCTGAATACGCTTAAAGAGGAATGCAAACGCTTCAAATTATACGTCCATCTTCTTACGCTTCGCTGCACAGAAGATATTTCTGAGGTCAATTGCTTATGCAAGATATTTCAAGTAATTTGAACCAAGGGATAAAAAAGCGACGCACAGGAACTAGGTGTAAAAAAAACACATTGTTTCCCTTTTTGGGGCGTTCCTCGGTGTGTTTTTAAATCTCCCCTGGTTTTTTCGTCACCTACCAATAATTAAACAAAAATTTTAATATTCACTTAAGGGTCCGGTACGTTTTGTAAAGTTGTAGAAAGGTTAAGAAGCAACCTTCAGTAATTTGTGGCAGCGTGCTTCTTACGAGATCCTTTTTTTTTCAGCATTTACAGAAAGCCAATGAAATATGACAGCAATTGTGACCAAACATCAAAATGTAAACATTATATTTGATATCTCATCAAATCTTGCAGTAGGTTTAGTTTTAAGGTTCGTTAGCAATAAAAATTAGGTCAGGTTAGGAAACAAAATTATGCATCAAGTGAGAAGATATATTACTGTGTCGTGCATAGGAACAGGCTTAAAAAACGCTCTCTAAAAATTCCCATTAAAAACTCAAACATTATGGACTTCTCGACGAGCAGCTCACCGTCATGTGATATACATATTTATATTTGTTTCCTGACAATTATTTTCTAAACTTTTCCAGTGAGTCAAGAAGAATGTTTAGGGTGTACAGAGCTTAATGTTTATCATGCCGCAATTTCCTTGTAAGGTTAACGTAATATAATTTACCCAGTTTCCAGAGGCGCCTCCTCACTCCAGTCGTTTATTTTTCTCTAGGGTGCAAATTTCTCGCGTAATCCCAACAGGTCGCTTGCAAGCTTTGTTTACTTTATTTAAAATGTAATTGTCAATGCAGCATAGAAAAATTTCATGAAATTCATTCCACAGCTCGTAAACGCTTGTTCCGCGAAACTTTTCAAGGTGCAAGCCAATGTAACTAGCACACTTTCATCATTACCCCGAGATAAATTATTCCGAGAAAAACACTTTTGAAAGCTCCGCGCCTTCAATTTGCAGAAAGGGAGAAGAAAATAAAACCATGTTATCATCGGGTAGTCAAGTTAAACCGAAAAAAACAACAAAAACTTTCTAGTGTACGGCTGACAAATACTAGGCGAATATTGAACGCAGAATCACCTTACTGTTATATTTTAAGTCTATGAACGATGTCACATACATACGAAAGATTCCCGCATATATGGCCATTAGCCCATTAACGCTATCACGTCATACCCTCAAGGTGGAGCTTAAGTCTCCCTTCCAATTTTTTTTTTCTCTTGGCTATCATTCCATCAAGTTCTGTGGTTTACGATTAAGTTCGCTTTTATATTTCTCTGGTTTATGGGGTTTAACGTCCTAAAGCGACTTAGACTATGAGGAACGCCGTAGTGGAGGATTCCATATTTCTACCACCTGGAGTTTTTTAACGTGCACTCATAACACACAGTACACGGGCCTCAACAATTTCCCCTCCATCGAAATGGTGGTGGTGGTGGTGGTGGTGGTGGTGGTGGTGGTGGTGGTGGTGGTGGTGGTGGTGGTGGTGGTGGTGGTAAAAACATTTATTAATTATAGAGAGAGGTGTTGGGGTCCGTGACCTGAAGGGTCACGCCCTTACAACCACTAGGTGGGGATGCCTAGTCAGGCACCCCACTGGCGGTTGCCGCAGCCCGGGCACGCTGCGTTAAGGCCCTTTGGGCCTGGAGGGTGCAGCAGCCGGACAGGGTCGCCTCCCATCGAAATGACACCGCCGCGGCCGGGATCGAACCCGCATCTTTCGGGTCAGCAGCCGAGGACCATAACAACTCAGCCACCACGGCGGCTTCTGTAGAGCATTCGCATGATTTAGCCGCCAATGAGAGATAGAAACTCTTTACGCTTATGATGATGATAGTGAATTTTTATGGTGCAAGGGCATCTGCGGCCAAAGAGCACCATGGCACAAGTTATTTTTCGTTTGCTCAAGGTGGGGCCGAAGACCCATTTTCCAAGCATTTCACCCTTATTAAGCCGATCACCAGGCCAGGGGAAAGCTTGTACCCATTGAATCACCGGTGGGTACCAGGGCCGCATTGGGTATCAAGCCCCGCACCTCCCGCATGCGATGCGGATGTTCAACCACTAGACCACCGCTGCGGTCTCCTCTTTACGCTTAAAAAGAAATCAAATATCAGCAGCCTCTTTTGTTATTATGTTTTTACTATTTTCTACCTTTGCCAAAAAATCCTAGTGTGTTCGCGGCGTTCGCTTCTTGAAGTTCATGTGTTCGATGTTCTTGAAATGGGAACAAGAAATGTTCTTGAAATATTTTAATTCAGGTTGCTGGAGCGAAGTTTTGAAATCACACTTCACGGAACTTTCGAGACCTTTACGAAGTGTTCGTCGAAGTGAAAGTTCGCTGAATAGTAATGAGGTCGAAGGAGCTCATTGTAATGAACTAAAGTAGATTTTGCTGCAAGACTTTTGTTTTTTTTTATGTCCTTTGTTTATCTCCACCCGCACGCTACCTTATCACTTCGTGTCAGCTGCACGCAGTGCAGTCACGCTTCTCTGGAACAATCATAAAACAAACAACAATTTCGAACATAGGCTAGATTGTAGTCGCTGTTTCGGAATTTTTGTCTCCAAAGCTGTTGTTGGCTCTAAATTGAGCACGGACGACAGCGACCGCCATTCTCAGTCCGACCTTCGCCGAGCTCACTGACCGTTTGCTCCGCAGCGTGTTGTTCCTATAGTTTCTGAGCAAAAGGTTGCCAATCAATAATTGAGTTCATCGTCATCCTGTCTGTCATCTAACACCGAGGCTCGCCAAGACAACATGAAAATGTCAAGCGTTCATGACATTCTGAAAAGCGTTTATTTCGCGATGGATTTTAGACTCGGTATACTTAAGATTTTGATGAAAAGCGGCAATTTATTTATCACCTTTTGTGTTCAGCGTTAACACCGTCTGAAACTGTGGCAGTTCGCGAGTTTATTATGTACATGTACAAATCTCTCCTAATATATTTTTTACCTTTTGTTTTCGATGTTACCACCGCAGTGAACTGTGGCAAGTCGCCGGTTCTTTTATGCATCTGTACAAATGTCTGCTGACTGCAAAATGCTATTGACCTCTGTATGTGCACAGTAGCCTTCCTCCTCTTAATATTTTTTGCGTTTTTCATGAAAAGCAGGTTCTTTCTTAACTGCATCGAGCCGCTGAAAGCTACTGCTACTAGCCACTGATGTTACCATGCCAAGCTAAGCGGATATGATGCACCACAGTTTGGAAATAAAAGCCATGGCATTGACAAGTTTCCGTGGCATTGAAGTTTGAGATATTTCGACGACCAAAATTTCTGCATGTTTGCCAAATAGCGCGCTGTGATCTAGAAGCAATACATTAATGCTTACAGACTTTTAGTTCAACTAAAAATGGATGTGCTGAAATTATTATTAGAACACTGAAATACATTTACTTTGGATGGAATTGAGGGTGAGCTATAGAACTGCAACACATCGTGTGAGAAGTACGATCCAGTCAAGTTCACTCAGATGTTATTTTACTGCCCTATATTACGCTGTAGTATACAGAAGATTAGAGATGAAGTTATAGACCACACAATGTTCTTTTTTTTATCGTGGAGTCTTCCTTTCGTTGATTACCTAGTGCGCCACTTCTCAAAGTGGTCAAGGAATAATGTGACTGAATATGCTCCAGGTACAATAACATATTAACAATACACATTTCTCTTACAAATTTATAGGCAGTACAGTAGCGTAAGCAAAGGTTTATAAACCGGTACTGTGACGAAAAAGTGGGCAAGCAACATTTATTTATTTTATTTTTTTTGGGGGGGGGGGGGTATGTAGGTTAAGTAAGCCCAAGTTTTACTTTGTGCTTGTTTAAATCGTTGGTTCAAATAAACCTAATCTGTTAACCTTGCTTATATTTTCAAAAATTTCTAAATTTTTGGCTGACTTGTTCGCACGAAACTTACAACATCCGAAACGGTCCAGACCAAGCGTTCGGTTTTCCAGCGGGCCTCACGATTCGTGATCGTCATCTCCATTCACAACATTGATCGAGGTTGGCTTAGAATCACTCCCAGTGGAATCACTCCCACTAGAATCACTCCCAGTGGGAAACGAGAGATCCTGACACCGTATGGCATAGGTACAGCAGGTGGATGGTATTATTATCCGAGGGGTCGATGTGTATTTTTTATATTCACAACGACGCATAACCTACAGCGCTACAATTGGTTCAGTCATGTAGTTCACAGGAGTTATGCTTAAAAAAGAATAAAAGGGGAGATGCTGGTTGTGCTCTCTGTGGCAATGTTTAGGCGTACGATGGCCATTCATATGGTTGGTTTATTGGCAACAAAACTTTCGAGCAGGTGGGCATGATAGGCATACAAATGAACGCTCTACCTTCTAGTTTTAGCTGTCTACAAAAAATTGTGTTCTGTATAGTACCGCGGAACATCGCAAGGACATCAGAACAAAAAAGGCAGCATCCACCGGGCAAGATATAGCACGAGCAGTGACCCCCTTTCTGCATTTGAAGGGACACATTGCCAAGCAGATTCATTGCGAGCTCGTGGTGGTGTACGGTGACAATGCGACAGTTCACGACACAGCTGTGAATTGGCGCAGGCAATTTCATTGCGGTCCAACAAGCCTGGAGAACAAAGAACGAAGTGGAGAACCATTCCTCGATGGTGAACGACAAATTACTGCGCAAATGAAGGAACTAGTGCTCACAGACCGGCGCCTGATGTATTAATAAATGAAAACAAAACGATGGTTGATTTGCTTAGTTAGAAAAAATTCCAGTGTTAAACCAAATTTTGGTGTTCCAGTGTTCAAATCTAGTGTTCACGGATAACAGTTGTTTGGACAGTGATAATGGGTTAATGCCCATATATGCGGAATTGGTCATTCTCTACATTCAGGGACCCCTGGGAGTCCTCATACCACTCCTGGAGCAGTGGTGCAGCAGTCAAGCGATGCGCCACTGTCCTGCGATGGCAGGTGCTGCCACCTGTTGGGACTTGGGTTGCTTGGGTTGGTTTGCAATCCGGGTTGATCTTCCCAAGCAGCCTCTCACGATTCAATGGGCTGCCCGCCTGACGCAGTGGGCAGGTAGGCAGCCTACCACAAAACTTGCTTCATATAAGCAGAGACACAGGCAGACAAACAATAACACAAAACGACTAAATGCGGGGAATGGCCACTATAAGTGCTAGTGCACTAAAACAATTACTTCCCAATAGGTCTTAACGGGCTTGATGAGTAGAAGTCATTTTCAAGGTTCCCTGCGGTTGCTGCGGCGAAAAAAGAACGGTCGATCAGTCACATTTGATTCTCCAAGCGACTTCTAGACAGCACTGCCTCCCATTGCATTAAATTAAAGCAAATGAGTTAAAAGATAAAAAGGCTTGCCTACGTAGTCAACGGTGGCTTTATGTAGCCGCTAATGAAAGTAAGAGTCCGGCCCAGGAGTCCTAACGCGTCGCAAGCCTTTTTATCTCTTAACTCATTCGCTTTCATTTTATGGCAACGGCCGCAATACTAGTGGCGCCGAAATAATTGAAGGATTGTCGCGGTTAGCACAGGACATCGTTAACTAGAAAGATATGAGAGAAGCTTTTGGCCTTCAGGGGGTGTAGTCAGGCTGATGATGAGTGCTTTTCCAAGCAAATGATTGTGCGGCTTCCTGTAACAAGTTGACAGAACGCAGAGAGAACCCCTACTAGTGGAAACATGGTAAAACGCGAGTTCTAATCAGCGTCTGGCTACGCGTAGATCTTTTTGACGTCAAAGGTTATTAAATCTATCCTGCTTAAAGTCAGATTTTTCGGCGCCGCGATGCAATCCGCAATACCAAACACATTCGCAAGCTTCGAGCCAAACAAAAAAAGGCGCAAAACAATACGGCGCGCAGTTAATGCTACATAGGCAGGAGTACATGCCTCAATGTCACGAAGTAGCGGCAACACAATGCCGAGGCATGTTTGCTCAACATGGCCGATCATTTTACTTTTTTTGTTGTTTGCATTTAATGTGCAGATAAGCACGCAGGCGGTTGGGTGTTCAAAAAAGAAAAAAATTTGAAGTTCACAGGCATGCAATTCTGTTGTAATTCCTTTCCTGAACTTTCAGAAAAAAAGTCAAAACTCTGCGTGTGCACTCACACAAATGATTAGGAAAAAATACAATATGATATATTCTTCAAAAATAAGAAAGATGTTTTCTAACAGCCGATGAAAAAACTCTGAACATTCTGAGTTTGTGCGGAAGTTCGCTGACGTAAAAGATATTTTTATCGGCGATGATACCATCAGAATCCGAATCAGAATCAGTTTATTTGAAACAATCAATCACTGCGTACACATATTTGATAAAAATTAATGTAGATTAGCTAAGCAAATCCAGGATATGCAAGTGAATGATGTCCGCGTTCGCTGCGTTCATTGGCGTTGGCGTTGACAATTTTCTAGACGGCGATGGCTTTGAGGAAAGGAAGGACGCATAACTGGCTCCCCGGATATGCGGACACCTCATTCATGCTTTGATACATGTGGCGGTGGTGAGAGAGCGAGAGATGTGGCCTGAATGCATTAGTGCTGACAGCGTTGTGGTTGGCATGCGGCACTGCAGCAATAGCTAGGCCGCAGCGTTCATTTGGCGATCAATCTCTCGCGATAAACTACATGCCACCTCCCAAGGTAACAGGAAGGGCGCGCTGCCTATCTAGTGTGCGGAACGCAATCAAAGCAGGCTTTTGCAGTTGGACACCAACGCCACGTACATGAAACCGAGATTGAGGTTTCCACTGACCCATGGAGCCAGTTGTGCACCTTTCCTTTCGTGAAAATGAACTGCCTTTGCAACGTTGTCAACGCTAATGAACTCTATGAACGCCGTCAGCTCACTTGTTTGGTTTCTGAAGAAAGGAAATGGCACAGCAATCGTCTCACATATCTCTGTGGACACCCGAACAGCGCCGTAAGAGAGAAGAGAGAAATTGCGAGTGAAAGAACAAAGAGAAAATTAAAAATTCAGAAAGTTGAATTTTGAGGAAAGGCGTGGCGCTGCGCAGCGGCGGAACACCAGTGTCTCGGTGCTACTAGTGGGGCATGCGCAGTAGTGACTAGGGAGCGAGAGAGGAAGAATTATCCGCTGCGAGGCGCGCGTTGTGACGTCATGTGCCTCCTCGGAGTACCGCCACGGCGAAATCGCAAGTTCGCGGCCATTAAAGCTTTCGCTTCAAAAATTAGCTGCGGTTCAACTACTGCTGAACCTGGTTAGAGAGCGAAAGCTGTGGTGTATCGGGCAACTAGACGCGGTTCGGCGTCTGTACCGTTGAGTGCGTTCCGCACACTGGAAACGCAATGCGCCCACCCTGCGACCCTGGCAGGTGGCAGTAAACGGTTGATCGCGAGAGGTTGGTCACGCAATGAACGCTGTGGCCTGTTGCTGCAGTGCCGCGTCTGCCGCAGAGTTGTTAGCGCTAATGCATGCAGCCCGCAACTCTCTCACCACCGCCAGGTAATAATTAATAATAATTGGTTTTTTTGGGAAAGGAAATGGCGCAGTATCTGTCTCATATATCGTTGGACACCTGAACCGCGCCGTAAAGGAAGGGATAAGGGAGGGAGTGAAAGAGGAAAGGAAGAAGGTGCCGTAGTGGAGGGCTCCGGAATAATTTCGACCACCTGGGGATCTTTAACGTGCACTGACACCGCACAGCACACGGGCGCCTTAGCGTTTTTCCTCCATAAAAACGCAGCCGCCGCGGTCGGGTTCGAACCCGGGCCACCGCCAGGTACAAAATGAAAATGAAAATTGGATTTGGGGGAAAAGAAATGTGGCAGTATCTGTCTCACATATCGGCCGACACTTGAACAGCGCCGTAATGGAAGGGATGAAGGAGGGACTGAGAGATGAAAGGAAGAAAGAGGTGCCGTAGTGGTGCGCTGTGGAATAATTTCGACCACCTGGGGATCTTTAACATGCACTCACATCGCACGGCACACAGGCGCCTTTGCGTTTCGCCTCCATCGAAACACAGATGCCGCGGTCGGGATCGAGCCCGGGTACACCGGATCAGTAGCCGAGCGCCCTAACCACTGAGTCACCGCCGCGGGTAAATTGGTTTTTGGGAAAAGGAAATGGCGCAGTATCTGTCTCAAATATCGGCGGACACCTGAACCGCGCCGTAAGGGAAGGGATAAAGGAGGGAGTGAAAGAAGGGAAGAGGGAGGTGCTGTAGTGGAGGGCTCCGGAATAATTTCGACCACCTGGGGATCTTTAACGCGCACTGACATCGCACAGGACACGAGCGCTTAGCGTTTTGCCTGCATAAAAATGCAGCCGCCGCGGTCGGGTTTGAACACGGGAACTCCAGATCAGTCCGGAGCCACCGGATATGCACAAATTCAGACATGGACGGGAGCACTGGAGGTCGCAGTACGTAACCTAATGGTCTACTATGCTCGCCGCTGCTTGCAGAGAGATTTACTGTGAATTTAATAATAATAGTAATTATAATAATAATTGATTTTGGGAGAAAGGAAATGGCGCAGTATCTCATATATCGTTGGACACCTGAACCGCGCCGTAAAGGAAGGGATTAAGGGGGACTGAAACAAGAAAGGAAGAGGTGCCGTAGTGGAGGGCTCCGGAATAATTACGACCACCTGGGAATCTTTAACGTGCACTGGCATCGCACAGCACACGGGCGCCTTAGCGTTTTTCCTCCATAAAAATGCAGCAGCCGCGGTATTTTTTATGGAGGAAAAACGCTAAGGCGCCAGTGAATTTACCGTTGTTAGTTCTAGGATTCGGTCGTAGGAAATTGTTTTGGCATGAGAAGCGAGTGAAACTTCGTCGATGAAACTGGATACTATTAACAAGGCAAGAGCGGGGTAGTTGGTGTTTCATACTGAGGAAATGTATCCATACTGAAGAAATTAAGCCGGCCGCTTGGGTGAATTGTTTCTGCCTTGAACGCTTAGGTGGGGCAAAGGGTCTAGTGCTGCTTAGAACTCTCGCGCCATGCAGTCAAGCCTCACTTCGCGGTAACTTCGTCATCTGAAAAGAACGCAAAGTAAGCGCGAGGTGCAATGCACAGGGTGGTAATGTGATGGTGTGTTGAAGTAATGGCGTGTGACCACTTTGGGGGGCCTCGTGTGATTACATGACCAGGTCGTATTATTAGTACCGACATGGCTACGTCCTAGTCGTCATTGTTACCATCCGACGGACGCTAGACGCTCATGACCAAGACGACTGCGGGGAGGTCAGGAACCTTGGTTTTAACAGCTGCGCTTTAAAAGGAGAAAGAATGCACTTCAGCCATTGTTTAGGAAGATAGACTGTGTATAAAACGAAAGAGAATAAAAAACTGGTGTTGGTGCTTTACATGCATCGACTGCCGCGTGGTTTTGAAAATACGACGCTGACGTCTTTGTCGTTTGCAGAGCATCCATAGAGCCCAACAGCGAATGTTACGTTAGCCAGAAAAATTTCATAGTTCAATGCGGCAAGTGCACGACGGCTGCTCAATAAACGACAACAAGAAATCGATGCAATGACGTACATGTTCTTTCTACCGATTACCATTAACATGCAGGCATATTTCCGCTGATTATGCAAAAAATTCCTTAACACACGACTTCGGGCATACCGGAATGAACATTAACATGGATCTTTCTCATCAATTATCGCTCTGCGGAGCTTAGGGTTCTTTGCCCTGCTCCTTTGGCAGTGATGTATATTCTCCACGCACAGAAACAGAGGGGTTTTATGGCGCATAGGCAACTAAGGTCATCATGCGCCAAGCTCGAGGCATAGGAGAAATATCTTGATAATTTTACAGAAATGTTAAAAATTGTCGGTGGTGTAGAGTGCATAAATAGTTAGAACTACCTCGTGATGACGAAGGAAAAAGATTTTAAAAATGGGTACCATTAAAAAGGGGATCGGGTAACCTCGGCGACTATCCTTGCCAGGGCAAGGATCTCGAGGCTCCCAACCAATCAAATAATGACCTCAGCCTTTTTCTCGGGAATTATAAATGGCTGAGGTGTATCAGGCGAAGTACTGGGTCATGGTTTACATATTATTAAGAAAACGAGCTTCTGTTGAAAATCTAAAAACGCTAGACATGTCCACAATTGCATTATCGCCCAAGAGCAGTGCTGGGTGAAAAGGGATGCATTGGTTACAAAACGGAGAAAAGCACTTTTTCCGTAGCTTTTTCAGTTTAGAACATGAAATTAAAATGTGATTAACTGTAACTTTATCTCCGCATGTACAAACTGGTCTGTCTTTTTTCGTAAGCAGAAAGTTGTGTGTAATGTGTGTGTGTGTGGCCTATACGGAGATGGCAGATAAGTATTTCCTTGAAACTTTTCTGGTGCATACATGACTTCCATTAACCTAGAACTGGTTTTATTAGGTGTAGTTTATTTACTTCGTTGTTCCAAGCGGACTGCCATTTCTTCCTTGCATTACAATGTAATAAGTTCACGCAATCTCTATAGGGCATATTTACATTTTTAATTTGCTTGCCACAAAATTGAGCAGCGCACAAATCTGCTCTTTCGTTGCCTTTTATGACGACATGACTTGGTACCCAGCAGACTCTTATGATTTGTCCTTGAGCTATAGCTGTTGTAATGTTGTGTATGAGGTCGCCGAGCACCGGTGTTATTGCATTTCAAGAATGAAAGGCTGTGAGCACACTTAGAGAGCCTGTGTTAATAATGATGTTGGCGAAGTTCTCCTTTACTATTTTTTCTATGGCTACACAGATGGCGTAAAATTGGCAGTGAAGATGAAAGCACACTGTAGAAGTCTTGCTATTTTATTCCAATTCCCCTGTATAACAGCGCTTCCAACGTAAGCATCTGTTTTTTAACCGTCTGTATAAAAAGCTGCGAAATTACTGTAATTTTCCTCAAATGTGAGGAATTCTTGTATTATATGTTGTTGCGGAATTTGTTTCTTACGGAACTGTGTAACATCGAAATTACAGATTTCAGAGAAATTGCGCCATGGCGGCAGTGGACCTCGCCTTCGGGCAATGTTTGGCAATATGTCTAGTATGCCGACGTTCCGGCGCATTTCTTCAAATCGCGTGAGGAGTGGCAGAGTAGCTTGCGGCTTGTTGTTGAAGAGTGTTCTAGAAAGGCACTTTGTAGCGATAGGGTAACATAGATACCTATGCAGTGAACGGAATTTTAAATGTACGAGCGTGTGAGCATGGCTCTTCTATCTGTAAGCGATGGTTCATTTTTTTTTTTTAGATGGAGATTGTTTATGGGGGATGTCCTGTACGCACCAGTGGAGAGACGCAAACCTAAATTATGTACTGGATCTAGCCGTTTAAGGTACGATGGCCTCGCTGACCCATACACTATACATCCGTAATCCAGGGTAGAGCCTACTACAGAGCGGTAAATGTGTAAGAGACATGTCTTATCGGCTCCCCAGTGCTTTCTCGACAGCACTTTGAGTATGTTCAGGAATTGAGAAGCTTTCTTTTTCAACTCATTTATGTCAGGCAAGAAGGTGAGCTTTCTGTCAAATGTTATACCTAGAAATTTATGTTCATTTTTCATGGGTAAGTCTATTTCGGTCAGGTGTAGGGTGGGATCTATCTGTATGCCTCGTCTGAGTGAGAAAAGAATGGCCACCGATTTCTGTGGAGAAAAACAGATGCCATTTCTGTCTGTTCATGTTCTCAGTTTATTTATTGTTAGCTGTATTTGTTGTTCGCACGTTGATGTGTTCGAGGATGTGCAAGCTATCTGGACGTCATCTACATAGACAGAATACATAACAGACCATAGAATTATTTTCCTGATAAAATTCATTTTTACAATAAAGAGTGTTGCGCTCAAAATACATCCTTGAGGTACTCCATTTTCTTAAATAAAATTCCGTGAAAGGGTTGAGCCTAGGAGGACATGAAATGTACGGTTAGACTAAAAGCCTAAGGCATTTCAACATCCTGCCACGGATGCCCAGTTCAGCCAGGTCCTGAATAATCCGAAACCTCCACGTTGTGTCATATGCCTTCTCTAAATCGAAGACGGCTAGGCATTGTTTTCTGTGTATGAAAGCTTCACGGACAGTACATTCAAGACGAACCGGGTGGTCGGTGGTGGAGCAGCCTTTTTAAAACCACATTGATGGAAATCTAGAAGCTCCAGGTCTTCTAACGCGAATGCTAGTCTGATATTCAATACACTTTCAAAGGATTTCGCTACACAGCTAGTCAGCTATCGGCCTATAGCTGTTAGGGAAGGTAGAGAGTTTTCCGGGTTTTAAAAATAGAACAATAATGACCATCTTCCAGGCTTCCGGAAGTTTCCCTGACCTTTGTTAAAAAAATTTAAAACTACCTCCACAGCCGGTTCAGAGAGATGAGCGAACATTTGATAGCGTATTTCGTCTGGGCCAGGTGCAGTTTGCTTACCGGCGGACAGTACTTTATTAATTTCTTTAACTGTAAGGAAATTATTATAGGATTCATTTGCACCACCACGGGTCGGCAGTCTTGTAAGGGAAGGGATAAAGTAGAAAGTGAAACAAGGAAGGAAGAAAGAGGTGCCGTAGTGGAGGGCTCCGGAATAATTTCGACCACCTGGGGATCTTTAACGTGCACTGACATCGCACAGCACACGGGCGCCTTAGCGTTTCGCCTCCATCGAAACATGGCCGCCGCGGTAGGGTTCGAACCAGAGAACTCCGGTACAGTAGCCGAGCGCTCTAACCAATGTGAGGTTTCCATGACACTGTTCCACTGCAGGATTCCTCGCCTTAATCTATATTTATGCCGTTCTGAGTTCACGCCGTCGAATCTATGTGCGTCATGCGGGGACGTTGAAACGATAGATCATGCATTTCATCCTCTACTGCCGGCGGTTTGCACGGCAGAGAATTCAGTTTTTGCAAAATCCTCTCGCTCAGTAAGGGCTTTCGTTTACTCTTCCCATCCTCCTCTCCTTCGGTACAGCCATCAAAGGGAATGGCATTAGGCAGGTGTGTCAGCATCTTCACATGTATATCATTGAAACCGGGAGATTTTTGTGTTAACTTCTCGATGCCTTTACTTTCCTCTCAAACTTATTTTCTTTCTGATTAATTATTTAAAATTTAGCTATTCAACTCACACAGGTTTGTTTCCTCGATTTTCATTCCGATTTCCTCAAGTTCTCTAAAAATTCGTGATTTTCTCTTTCTCTCAGATTCCTCTATATTTATGAGCCGCTTGAGGTAAACCTGGATGAGTGTTTCCTGTTTGAATCTGCACCAAACCCTGGCCAATCCCCCACCGTCGGTATGTGCCATCGCTTTTGAGGCAACAGCAACAACTACACCACAACGTCGTCTAAATCGTAAGTGTGGCAAGGTAGAAACCTTTGAGAGTGCCACTGGTACAGGAACCTGCGAAGCTAGAATGGCAGTCGGCAAGGCCAAAGGCTTTCGACTTGCCGCACGTTAAATTGGCAAAGTGCTCCCATAATTGTTTCATCCATGAGCCCTTGTACGTCCACTGCCGGACAGAAGATTCTGATACAGATTTCAAATTAACTGTGCTGTGGACAAAGTACCAGATGCGCCCACTCCATCATCGCAGACTGCCCCATCTCGGTTAAAGAATGCAGCGCGAAAAGACAAGGACAAACGAACTGGCTCCAGTCCTGTGCACTTCTTCGTTGGTCCTTGTCTTTTCGCGCTGCATTCTTTAACCATGATCACTGACCAACAAGCCCAAACAGCCACTTTAGTTGCCTATCTCGTCCGTCCACCTCGCTCTGTCTCCCCCCGTGTTACACAATCAGTCAGGTTCCACATAATTTACAGCTAGTACGTGAAAAGTAAATATAAATTTTAAACATTTCAGTCGAAATAAGTGGAGCCGTGTTCCGGATGCACAAATTGAAATGAATATTGAAAATTGGTTTTTGGGGAAAGGACATGTCGCAGTATCTGTCTCGCATATTGACGGACACCTGAACCGCGGCGTAAGGGAAGGGACAAAGAGGGGACTTCGGAAGGAATTTCGACCAACTGGGGATCTTTAACGTGCACTGACATTGCACAGAAAACGGGCGCCTTTGCGTTTCGCCTTCATCGAAACGCCGCCGCCGCGGTGGGGTTCGAACCCGGGTACTCCGGATCAGTAGACGAGCGCCTTAACCACTGAGCCACCGCAAATTGTCAGAAATTATATTTGAAACAGTGTTCCACATACACATGTTTATACAACCTTTGTCTGTAAAGTTCCAAGACTGAGTACTTTTAAAAAGATGCGTCTAACATTGAAATCATTTGTGCAGCACCTCTTCGAAATAGTCTCCCTTGCAGTCTATACACAGCTAATTCCAACGCTTCTTGAGGTCTTGGAAACAGTTGGAAAACGCTTCTTTTCGCAGGGCTGTCAGCTGCTTTGTCGTGGCGTCTTGAATGGCCTCCACGCTCCCCATCCAGCGACCTTTCTTCACACGGGGAAACAGGAAAATATCGCATAGGGAGAGGTCAGGCAAGCATGGCGGATGGGAAAGTACAGTAATGCTGTGCTTGGCGAGAAATTTTGTCACGCTGAGAGCAGTGTGTGGCCTTGCGTTATCGTGGAGAAGGCTCCATTGTCCAGACGCCCATAAGTCAGGGCGACGGTGTCGCAGTGCTCACTCATGCGTTGGAGCATGCGGATATAAAACCCCTGATTAACCGTCTGCCCTTTTGGGACGAACTCGTGGTGTATGACACCTCTGGCATCGAAAAAACTATCAGTATCGTCATTGTTTCGGTCTTCTGTCGCCGCACCTTTCTCGACGCCGGAGAGCTTGTGGACCGCCATTCGGCGCTCTGCATTTTTGTTTGAGAATCGTGTTGAAAACATGTTTCATCTTCAGCAATGATACTGTTGACGAATGCAGCATCATTCTCAGCCTCGGAAAGCAAACCAGCGCTCACTTATGCCCTCCTGTCCTTCTGGTCCTGTGTGAGGGAGCGCGGCACAAGTCTGGCATTCAGCTTTCGTTTCCCCAAGTTCTCACGCAAAATTTCGTGGCATGTTTTCTTACTAATGCCGAGAGCTTCTGATAGCATGCAGACTGTAATGGAGCGGTCTTGCTGTATGGTTTCCCTGATCCGAACCACGTTATTTTCATTCCATGAGGTTGAAGGGCGCCCCTGCCTTGTGTCGTCTTCCACCCGACGCTCTCCCTGAAACGAACCCTTCTGCCACCCGAAAACTTGAGCCCACCATAATGTATATTTGCCATAAGCGTCACGAAGGAGCTCATACGGCTTTGAGGCTGTCTTGCCAAGCTTCACATGAATTTTATGTTTACACGCTGTTCGAGGTGGACGTCCTTCTCTCCCCATTCACTCACAGTAGAATACGCAGACGACTAGTGACAACGTATTTTTCAACATGTAGTGCCATGTAGCGGCTGCCACAGATGTTAACATAAATAGCCCAGGTTAGCCCGAAATAATGGCCTTACACATACGCACCAACATTTGTTTGGGGGAATCATTTCTAGAGAAGAAAATTAATCAGTCTCGAAACTTTAAGGACAATTGTTGTAGAACGCCGTTCTTGTTTCATTTAGAAGAATGCTCTGTGGAACTGCGTTCCAGGGAGTCTACTTCAACGTCTTGGGCCGCCATGTAACCTTTAGTTTCAAGTCCTTACGCCACTGCTTTTTGGGCGCTCCCACAACTCTTGCATTTTTTTGTCCTTACATCGCTTGTTTGCATCGTTCCGGACGGCAATGGCTTCGCTATTAACGCAATAGCGTTAAAGGCCCCGTACACAGGAAACTCCGGTGTGAGTGATGTCGGAGTGTCGGCTTCAGGGCTGTGAGCGAGAAATGACGAGCCTGCAGGCGGTCCCCAGATAGCAACCTAGGAGGCAGTTGGGACCTAGGAGGCAGTTGGGACATCTAAATGACGTGACCTTGTGGCGTTACCTGCCCACCGGATCGTGAGGAAACTGCCCACTGCGGCCGGTGGCAGTTAAATAATTATTAGTCGCTTAGGAAGAGCGACCTGGGGCGCATAAGGCCCACTTCTTGGAGCACCTTCCAACGCAGGGCAGTGGCGCACGCTTAACTTCTGCACCACTGCGCCAGGAGGGGTATGAGGACTCCCATGGTTCTCTAAATGTAAAGAATGATCTTCTGCAAATATGTGAATTAACCCATTAAGATATCGCGCCCTTAAAGCGGAGCTTAAATGTCCCCTCAATTTTTTATTGGCAGTGCTCGCCTCAGGTGGAACTGTGCGCTTGAAACGATGTTCTTTCATTGTTCCAAACAGCTCGGTCAATATGCTCTATGGAAAACTAGTCTGACACCAAATGGTCTCTTCCGACCTGAAATAGTTATTCCTGCATGAAAATACATCTAGCTTCCATTTTGTGCTTTAAAGGTCGTTACACTCACCAATTGCAATGAGAAGCCGGGAAATCGACTTCTACTGTGGTTAACTCGGTGCTAATGATTTGCTTGTGATCCCCAGAGAAAAAGCACAATAACAGGTATGTCAATTAGAGAAAAGATTGCAAGAATAAGAAGCATTGCTGCAGTCCGAAATGTCAATCGTCACATCGCTGCCACCGCGTACTTTGCTCACTCTGTTACAAGTTACCTTTCGTTGCGTTAGCACTTGACTCCCGTAATGTTTGTACGCAGCCTTTACTTACTACGTCTGACCTGGTTTTTAAATAATAAAACAATAAGGAATCAGGCATTACTTGGCAAACTATTATATTAGGAGTAGCCGCTGCGTTGGCTCAGTGGTTATGGTGCTCGGCTGCTTACCCACAAGACGCGGATTTGATCCTGGCCCTCGGTGGTCGCATTTCGATGAAGGCGAAACGCTAGACACCTCTGTTCTTTACGTTGTCAGTGCATGCTAAAAAAAACCATCCGCAGCACTCTGCTACGGCATACCTCATAGTCTTAGTCACATTGGGACGTTAAATCCCATACACCAACCAACAATTACATTAGGAGTGTAAATCAGGTTCCTGCTCCAAGACCAGATCACCTGCCTGCTAGGACGAATGCACGGCAGCCTTCTGCTAGAACGCTAGCACCTGTTTTTTATCAGTTTTAAAGTTTAAACTTGGCTTGTACTCTGCAATGTGTTTCGGAACTGCGAACAGTAGTGTTTACTTGGCTGTAAATTGCAGGGGGGGGGGGGGGGGGGCGAGAAAATAGCCCTATTCTAGATCTAAGCAATACGACCAACGTTTTGAGCCGTTATTTTGTAACCGTCCAAGTGATCGGTTAGTGTTGTCTGCAGTCTTAATACACCACCTTGTCCAAACACAGCGGTCTTGCCGAACATTACGAAAAACATGAACACATCTCTGCTGTGTTGCGAACACATCGAACAATTTGTAGAAGTGTTTATATTTAGCGCCTGACTGACCATGTTTGGACCGTTCGTGTTTGAGTTTACAGCTTTGGTGTTTTGTTACCTATAGTAACTATAATAAATAAATGAAACAGGTGCTGATGTGGCAAAGAGTTTCGTCGAGTCAATCGTCCTTGTCAATGATTCACCGGTAGTCGTGACCTGTGATCTTGCTTGCGTCGTCCGAATCACATAGTAGGTCAAGAGATGTTGCTCTATACAAAGCATTGCCAGGATTGGCCTTCAGTAGTGCTAAGTGTTTATCCATGCCTTCACAGTTCCTTCTAATGCTTCGCCAATCTGCCCGCTGCCTTGATCGCATTGAAATACTGCAGGCTAAACAGTTTGCTTTCTGCTGTGCATAAGGCGCTGATATAATTTATATCAGGCTCTCACACAATCGCAAGCCATCTTTGAAATAGATAATTACTAAATATTTAATCATACTATCGCCACAGTAGGGTTCGAAAATATTTCACTTGGGATTTCTTGAGCTACCGCTCTAAATACAGTTGGTCGCCATTCTTAATGAACCCTTGTTTGATGAGCCAAATCTCCGCAAAGCTACTGTTGCCGTCATCATCGCTTTGAAAACCTTAAGAAGGGGAGACGAATAAAATATTCTACATTATACTCAGGCTTACACTGCAAAACTTATTATTTAAATGTGCGTTATCTATGTGCGTTGAGCTCATGGATCTAGCAGAAATAACCTCAGGCGCTTCATGGTGACGGATTGAATTCAAGCAATCCGAGCTGCGTCACATTGTTCAGCCATCAAGGCATTGAGTATATATATATAACAACATCTCTATGCGTCTACTACCTTCAGCAAAAGGGCAACTATCAGCGAATCAACCACTATGTCTTCGACTTGCTTCTTGAAATTTGTTGTTCTAATGGCCGGTGAGCCTTTTCTGATTCTTTCTTCAAAGTAAAAACAGGCATTGATTAGATATATTGGCCTGATTATCGCAATGTGTTGTAGTTTCCTTTCGTTGCGGCGCAGTTTTAAAACAGCAGCAAAGAATTTTAAAGCAAAGACAGAGCTTGGAAAAGGTAATTGGGGCTGGTTAAAGAGGAGACGGCAACGGCTTACTACTTTTCACTGGGGGAGAGGCAATAGGAGATTTAAACGGGAATCAGAAAATAGAGGTGAGTATAGAAAGGATGTAAAGATTTGCGTATGGTATATTCTGCCTAATCGCAGGCACGACAAACTCAAGAAGCGAAACTATGCCTAACAGGGCGTCAATGGTGACGGTCACTGTAGCCACCACCCCAGCTCTTCATATAAGTCTGCAGGCGAGGATCAGGACATATTTGTTCACTGCAGAGTGATTACCTTTTAGCAATAATTTCACCTCGTGAACGCTGAATGTGTTTTATTGAATCGTCACACCTGCAACTGGCACATGCAGGACTATGAGCAGTACTGAGAAGAAAGAAGAATTCGGTTGCGAACTTCACGTCCACTCCTCAATGTCACAATGAAGTGGCTTCTTGTCGCGGTAACCAGGATGGAAGCCAGAGCTTCCGGTCAGGATGCAGGGAATATAGACGTGATTTGTAAACTAGTCCATATTTTATGAGGCAAGCGTGCTCTGCTCAAGTGTTCGAAGCCTACTCGCAGCGTCTGCTTTCAAAACTGGCTTCGATTCTAAAACGCCGTCCTTAATGACGGATAGGGCCGTCTCGTCTGGTCTCGTCTGGTAAACTGTACTGCACGGGTTTCAGACACCTGGGGTAGTTAAACTCTTTTAAAAACTTCTAGATATTTATCTGGCACACCCGGTATACAGGGCGTAGCATGACATTAGCTTGAGTGCAGAGGCTATAACAGTGCACTTACCCACTGATATCACCACGCTTTCGATGCATGCGGAGGAAGCAGGCTCAAAAGTGTTGGGATGAGCCCTCCATCCTGTGCAACCCTGCAGCGGAGTGTAATGTAAAGACATTCGTCCGCCTTCAGTGTCGACAAACAGTCACTTGTCACGCAAATAACAGTAACAGCGCATTCTGCGGAACACGCGCCTACCGATTTTGGCAGATTTTTAAAGACGTTCGAAATTGCAGATGGCTTACGTTGTCGGATGCGCCATCGATATCTAGGGATAACGCCGTGGTAAACTGCGTCAAATGTTTTGGTGTAGAACGTATATATGGAGGTCAGCGACATTGTCGACGGACGTCCGGCGGCGTCAAAATCTCTGCATAACATCTGGGTACATTTGGTAGTGCTCCAGGTTCAATTCCATGCGGGGTGCGGGTGTGACTTCAATTAGTGTACCGGACTTCCTGTGTACTCTACATATTTTTGCTGTGACGTGTCAGGCACGTGTGTTGCCTTCGTACAGAATGTATAAGAAGCGCATTTTCTAAATAAACGTTGTTGAAAGTCAGAGCTCATCGTGTCAGCGTATTGTATCGAGCTCGTCTGCGTTCTGCGCTGTTAACTTCAGGATGGAAAAAAAATAAGCCTAAGCTGCTGTTTCATTCGTGTGATTGTTACTGTAGCAAAACGTTTGTCAAAGTTTCAAAGTTCGCATCTTTCTCTATTTTTTCTAGGTTTACAAGCAACGACTTGCGAAGCAACAGGTGAAAATGCGTCACTTTCTTTTGTCATTATTCACATGTAGACTTCTTCATTCCTTTTATTTTTTTTACTATCCAACTACTGAACATCTAATTATTCCACCTAATACCGCAAGCTTTAAGTGCTGCTGTAAAACCTGAGAAACACAATATAGCGCGTTGCTGGACTGACTCGAAGATACACTTTTTTTTTTACACCAGAGTGTTCAGGAAAAAATAAACTCGGTTAATAGGCAGTAGAAACGCGTTGTTTACAGGAAACTTTTCTACGTAGTTTGTGGTGAAAATTATGTGCGAAATGAGGCACGTGTCTTGTAAGGTTCGAGTAGTTGTGATGATATTTAACTGCCTGCAGCAGTACAATAACTCTAACCAAAGAACTCTGCCCCTACCGAAAGCTACTTTCCCTTATACATGTTTTCCACCTAAGACTGTACAGAATTTTTAAAAATAGGCGTTTTGATTTAGAAGAGTGTTTTTTTTTTGACATATCATTGTTAGCGGTGTTCTCAGAATACAGCTAACAAGCGCAAAAAGCAGGCTGGTTAACTGATGTTCAGTCGTTAACTTTTTTAACTATTACTGTTAGGCTCCTCAGTTATTGCAAGGTATGTAGCCCACCGTAAGTAATATCCATATCAGTGTTTAGAATTTCAAAAGCGCGGTTTCCCATGACGCTGTGGCACAACAAACATTGGCCATTTCAACGACTTACTTGCACTGGAGAGGTTGCTTTGCCTGTAAGCTTCTCGAAAAAGCATGTATTTTAGCGCGATGCAGCCAGAAATTTGCTGGGCCACAGCGCCGACGGTAACCGCATTTTCAGGATTCTGAAAACTGATATAGATATTACTTACGGTTGGCTACACGCCTCTCAATAATTAAGGAGCCGAACAGTAATAGTTGAAAAGTTAACTATTCAATATTAGTTAACCAGCCTGCTAGTTAGCACGTCTTCACTATATTCTGATGGGCTACACCACTGACAAAGCTAATGCCAAAAAAAGTGCTCTTGAAGTTTGACGTTTATTCATTGCTTTGTTATAGAGGTAACAAACGCTCAATAAAGCAGGAGCTAAAGGCGTAGCCTGACAGGGGCTTCTGCCCTATCGAGCAGTAACGGCAGACAGGATGCATTTTCACACAAAACTCAAAACTCTAAAAAGCCTTTTTTTTTACCCGCCGCGGTGGCTCAGTGGTCAGGGCGCTCGACTACTGATCCGGAGTTCCCGGGTTCGAACCCGACCGCGGCGGCTGTGTTTTTATGGAGGCAAAACGCTAAGGCGCTCGTGTGCTGTGCGATGTCAGTGCACGTCAAAGATCCCCAGGTGGTCGAAATTATTCCGGAGCCCTCCACTACGGCCCCTCTTTCTTCCTTTCTTATTTCACTCCCTCCTTTATCCTTTTCCTTACGGCGCGGTTCAGGTGTCCGCCGATATATGAGACAGATATTGCGCCATTTCCTTTTCCTAAAAACCAATTATTATTATTATTATTATTATTATTATTATTATTATTATTATTATTATTATTATTATTATTATTATTATTATTATCCCCAACATGGCGCCCAGTAAGGACGCATGTGTGCTGTGCTCCCGTCCATTTTTTGGTAAGCAGCAGTTTTTTCGTTGTGCCGACTGCAACAAACGTGTACACGCGAAGTGTGTCACTTGGAGTGACGACGAGCTGCAGCTTTTGAAGTCCGGCTCGCGACCATTCATGTGCAATCTGTGTTTGTCGTCTTGCGGCGGTGCTAAGCCTAGCGACTGTGGCGTGTCAGCGGCTGCATTCCTTTCTTCCACGGCCCACCAGCCCCATCACCCGACCGACCCGACCGGTTCCCTCGCTTCCTCCCCGACGGGCGAACCTGACGGTGCGCTTGCCTCGCTTCGGGCTCTCCTCCTCGACGCACTTGAGGGAATCTCGTTTCTGAGCGACGAGGTCGCCCAGCTGCGGGAGGAGAATGAGCGCCTTCGTGGTGACAACTCGCGGGCGCTCGCTCTCCAGGCCGAGGTCGTTGCCTCTCTGCGGGCTGATGTTCGCAGCCTACGCGAGGAGCTTGCGAGGCGCCCTGCTTCATCGCAGCGTGATCCGCCTTTCGTCGAGCCCCTGTCCGCGAGCAGTCCTTCCCGTATGTTCCAGCCATCCAAGAGCTACTCTGCTGCCCTTCACTGTGGGATGGCACCTGTTGATTTGGCCACCTGCCCGACATCTGTATCTGTCCCCCAACTTGTAGTTAATTCGCCTGAGGCGCAGAAGAAGCACCGAAGCCCAGCCATCACTGGCTCGTCGAGCTCATCCAGTCTGAACGTCG
Source organism: Amblyomma americanum (assembly GCA_030143305.2). NCBI lineage: Eukaryota > Metazoa > Arthropoda > Arachnida > Ixodida > Ixodidae > Amblyomma > Amblyomma americanum. Next base: position 92,464 of record JARKHS020017518.1, on the reverse strand, counting down.
CCAGACCTCAGAAGCGCCCGAAGGCTATTTTCGTCTCCAAGCTGTGCCCGGAGACAACGTCGGCTGATCTGACGAACCATCTGAAGTGCGTGAACGTCACCCCCCTAACCTGCCGGCAGTTGAAAACGAAATATGACTCCTACTCGTCCTTTCACCTCACAGTCAGCGCGGAATTTTACGATCAGCTTGTTGACCCTTCGATGTGGCCTACGGGCTGCATCTTCAAGGCTTTTCGTGGAAAGCTCCTGGATGGTATGTTGCATCCTTCCGAGCTGACGGTTGATCGCAGTCAACCCTAACTTGGATATATATTATCAAAATGCCCGAGGTCTTCGGACTAAGGGACCTGAATTTTTTTCTAATGCATTAGCCTCTTGTTACTCGGCTGTTGTAATTACTGAGACCTGGCTGTCTAGCGAAGTTAACTCAGGTGACTTCTTTCCTAATAACTATTCTGTTTTTCGAAGTGACCGCCCTGAATCAGCTTCTAAACAAAAGGGAGGGGGAGTGCTCATTGCTATTGACAGTTCCGTGCAGTGCGTTCGGCGTTCCGACTTGGAAACCATCGAAGAATCTGTCTGGTTAGAGCTCACTTTAACTCGACGTCAAAAACTCTTATTGGCAGCTTTCTATATTTCCCCTAATCTGCCTCCTCCTGCCTACGATGATGTACTACATTCTATTGAATATGTTATCACTTCTCATAGCAAGCACAAACTGCTCATTTTAGGGGATTTTAATACTCCAGGTATTAACTGGAATACCTTTACATATTCACACAACAATCATTATGTAGTTAGCAAGTGCAACCGGCTTTTAGATTTCATAGCTTTTAACACCTTGCAGCAACACAATTTAATTGAAAACTGTTGTGGTAATGTTCTTGACATTTGTTTATCTAATTTTGAAAATGTTCGAGTCTCGTCATCTGACATCTCACTTACTCGCTGTGACAAATTTCATCCTCCAATTCTAATAACGGCTTCGGTTTCTGTCACACCTTCTGCTAATTCAAATCGTGCGGGGAATTCCCCCCGTTTCGCTTACGCACTTGGCGACTATGTTGGTCTCTTCGGTTTCTTCTCTTCTGTCGACTGGTCTGTTTTAAGCGAAATCAGCGATGTTGACGAACAAGTCAGTCGCTTCACTGAAATAGTTCTCAATGGTATGCGCCAGTACATACCTATGCACACTCCTACTCGCAGCAAGTTTCCGTTCTGGTTTTCCAAAGAACTTAGAACAGCGCTGAAACTTAAGGAGCGGGCCCACCATAAAGCGAAACGCCCTGGGCTGGATACATGGGCAGATGAATTTCGCCGCTTGCGTTCCCTTTGCAAACGCCTGTACAAGCGGGATCATGAGTCCTACCTTGATTATTTAGAGAATAGTGCCTCTAATCGTCCTACTGAATTCTGGCGATACGTTCGCAAGCGTTCGAATAAATCTGATAGTCATATTCACTTAGTTGACTCTCATGGGAATGAAATTCGGAATGTCGCTGACGGCTTTGCTCAACACTTTTCCTCCGTGTACAAATCTCCACTTTTCGACTCCGTGTGCCTTCCAGCTGGCGCACATAATTCCGTTCTTCTCGACGAGAAGTTAGTAAGTGAGAGTCTTAAGTGTTTGAAACCATCTTTATCCCCTGGACCTGATGGCATTCCAGCCGCCATAATAAAAGCCTTCAATAGTACCTTCGTCCCTGTTTTAACCACGATATTTAATAACTGTTTGAAAAATTCTGCCTTTCCCCGCGTGTGGAAAACGGCGCGTGTTTTCCCTGTCTTCAAATCAGGAAACAAATCTGATGTTTCGAACTACCGCCCCATTTCTCTTCTTTGTGCAACCTCTAAGCTTTTTGAATTAGCTTTGCACAAAGTACTTTCCTTCCACCTCAAAAATGTAATCATTCATAATCAGCATGGTTTCATAAAAGGTCGTTCTACTACAACTAACCTTGTGACTTTTATGACGTATACATCAGCTGAAGTCCTTCAGAGGAGTCAGGTAGACGCTGTGTACTGTGATTTGAGCAAAGCTTTCGACGTTGTTACTCACTCATTACTTCTTCAAAAGCTTCTGCTGTTTGAGATCGACGTTTCAATTGTAGCCCTCCTACGCAACTATCTTCTTGATCGGTCCTGCTTTGTCAGTGTAAATGGACAGACCTCATTTGTTTACACTCCAACCAGCGGAGTTCCTCAGGGCTCGGTATTAGGCCCGCTTCTGTTCTCTGTTTTTATCAATGACGTTTCCTCCGTGGTCAAAAACTCCTCATTTCTCCTTTATGCGGACGATATAAAAATGTTCAAGGCAATACATACTCTTCACGATTGCTTGTCATTGCAATCTGACATATCCGCCTTCTCTGATTGGTGCTTGAAGAATGGGCTCACTCTCAATTCATCTAAAACCAAGGTTGTCTCATTTACGCGTAAAACGCACAGTCTTCTCTACTCTTATTCTGTGAATGGTAGGCCGCTGCCCAGGGTTGATGAAATTAATGACCTCGGCGTACTTTTCGACCGTAGCCTCAGCTTCTCCTCTCATACAAAACGCATTGCTCTACGGGCTATGCGTACACTCGGCTTCATCTGCAGGCTTTCGAGAGAGTTTCGATCCCCACTTCCTTTCTTAAAGCTGTACCTCTCCATATGCTTGCCGCTTTTGGAATATGCGTCTGTTGTTTGGAACGGCACTTGCCAGTCGAACTGTGAAAAAATCGACAGAGTTCAGCTAAAGTTTTTACGCATATTTCAACATCGGTTTTCTTGCAAAACTTCCAGCTCTCGTCCCAGATGGAGTAACTCACTGCAGCTTCCTTCTCTTAGCTGCCGTCGCGTGAGGGCAGATATAATTTTCTTGTATAAACTTCTTCATGGTCACACTCTATGCCCTCAGCTCCTAGCGCGTATCCTTTTGCGTGTACCGCGAAAGAGCATAAGGGAATTCAGACCATTCCAAGTTTCTGCGCTCCTGCACTCCCTCTCCCCTCTGGACAGAATGCAAAAGTTGTTTAATTCTCTTTGTCCTCACCTAGATATATTCGAAAATTCTCTCCCTTCCTTCATATTGGATGTCCGTGACGTTCCACTTTGAGCACTCTTTTTCTCATACATAACTTCCCCTTTCATGCATTTTGTCTTTACTACACTTGTGCGTTTGCACCGGTATTATATTGTTTTTTCTCTCCTTAATTGTTCATCACGTGTACATGTTTTCATTAATATTATTTCTTTAATACTGTATACTCACGCCTGATTGTCTGTAACGCGTTCACTAATTACGTTTCTTATTGTGTATGATTGTATTTCTAGCTTGTATTTCAGAGGTTTCATATTCGTTCATATTAGTATTGGCTTTATTCTTGTTTGTATTTTGCTGTATGCTGTACTTGGCTGTTATCGGTCGTTCATTCTCTTTGTTTATTGTTTCATTAGTTATTTATATGTCTGTTGCCTGTTCTAGCTGTTTTCATTTACCGCTGTTTTCGCTTTTTTGCTTCATGCTTGCTGTCACGCCTAGTTTATATGTCTTTTTTTTTTCTATCGCCTTGACTGCTGCATTACCTCCCCTGAGTGTCTTCCTTTGTAGTGAAATAAATTTACAATTTGTGCGTGTGAATGGTGTACCAGCACCAAGACCTTTGGGTTGTTCCTGGGCACCGAAAAATAAAGATTGATTGATTGATTGATTATTATTATTATTATTATTATTATTATTATTATTATTATTATTATTATTATTATTATTATTATTATTATTATTAACATTATTATTATTATTATTACTAAAAGCCTTTATTTAATATAGTGTAGTCTTAGGTGAAACATCCTATATATAAATAAACACAGTGTAAGCGTGCCCTTGGTTAACGGGTCAAGCAATCCTCTTAGCCTAAACCGGGTTCGAATCATTTTAGAGAAACAATGTTCAGTTCAACGGAAATGTAATGCACTGCAGCATAGCAGTGCGATTCACAGCGTACGCCCTCTGAAGAGCTTTCTTTTATGCATGTGCAGGGAAGGCCCAAGGTTTAATAGTGCACGTTGTTGGGCGAGTCGGCCTTACATACCTAAGCTAGGGAAATGCGCTAAAAAAGACAGGGACAAGAAGAGCACAAGGACGGGCGCATACTCGCGACTGACTTTATTCAGAATAATAATAATAATTGTTTTTTGGGGAAAGGAAATGGCTCTGTATCTGTCTCATATATCTCTGGACACATGAACCGCGCCGTAAGGGAAGTGATAAGGGAGGGAGTGAAAGAATAAAGGAAGAAGGAGGTGCCGTAGTGGAGTGCTCCGAAATAATTTTGACCACCTGGGGATCTTTAACGTGCACTGACATCGCACAGCACACGGGCGCCTTAGCGTTTTTCCTCCATAAAAGCGCAGCCGCCGCGGTCGAGTTCGAACCCGGGAACTCCGGATCAGTAGTCGAGCGCCCTAACCACTGAGCCACTGCGGCGGGTTGACTTTATTCAGAAAGAAACACATATTTATACCTTTATGAATTCCAAATCATTGCCTGAAGCGCACAAGCCAGCACCTTTTTTTTCTTTTTTTTACAATTTGATTGACACATCGCTTACGCAGTTATCCCCTGAACCGTCAATGAAGAAAGCCTCTGCCAGCTAACGTGCTGTCTGGTCACGACTGCGCCTCAAGATTTTGGTTTCAGCCCGCAAAGGCCGGCATGGCTTGCTAGGCGTAGCCAAAGAGCATGCGTCGCAATGTAAGGTTGAATTGGACCCTTTGTATTGTATAAAAAATTGTATAAAAAAGAACAAAGGATGCTGGCATGTGCGCTTTAGGCAATAATTTGGCATTCAGAAAAGCATAAATATGTGTTTTGTAGCGAGGGCTACACTACGCCAGCACTTCGAGCCTTCAGCGTGGCACCCCTTGAGCTCCGTGGCGGCGCCGTAATAATGTGGTTACGTGGTTGATCACGTGGTTGGTCACGTGGTGCTGAGCAATATCCGCAGCCTCCAATAAATTGAACGGTGCGAAAATGTGGCTTGCCGGAGATATTTCTTCTCCGCCCAGCTCTGGAAGAACAACCTTGGATTCTCAGACCTCATCGGCGGCTGCGCTTCAAACAGCCACCTACCAGCGCCGTAGCGTGTGATTAAACCAAAACACCACTACGCCGGTAGATTAATGAAGCATACCGTGTAACTATCTTTGTGACACGTTGCGCGAAACGGAGCCGCGAAAGACCGACCTTGCAATTAGACTGAGCGAGTTCCACTCGGCCAGATGTAGCTCTCGCGTCACTGTAGGGTTAACCAAAGTTAAACCACAGCCAATTTTTTCATGGATCAAGTCAGTTGTAAGTATGCACCCGTCCTAGTGCTCTTCTCGCCTGTGTCTTCTTTAGCGCATTCCCTTCCTTAAAGCCTAATGTGCAAAACATGATGGCTTACCGCCCAAAACATTGTATTTATCAGTCCAGAGTTTTGAACAGCCACATGCCGTGGTGTTCTCGGCGAGGAAATTAAAACAGACGCAAGATAACGCATATCAAGATGCCAAAACCTTACTTCTTGTTTTCGAGTATGGTAATTCTGACACATTCGAGGACGCTAACGGTAAACATCGATCACAAACTTGTCATGAAAGCATTAAATATTTTTACAGGTCATACTGCTGTGTGTATAGCAACGTAGTGAACTTAATTTGTGCTGATGAAATGTCCTAGCGAGAACCGCCACGAATATTTAGGCATGTTTTCCGCTTTGAAAAAAAAAAAGATGTTATCCTTTCTCAAAGCGAACGTCAGAGAGTACGTTAATCATTCTTAATAGTGAGGTGGTTAATCTAAATTCTACCATTAACTGCTTGAACATTACAGTTTATTATCAGGTGGCCTTAGAGATTTGTACCTGACAGCCATCATTAGCTGTATCAGTTTTTGAAGTTGAAGCGACCGTTTTGTTCACAGCTTCGGCGCTACAAATTCTCGCTCTCTAGGCGCATCTTGTGCAAGCCGTGCAGCGATGCCAGCGTGAAACGTCTGTGTGCGCCGTACCTGTCCTGTGACTTTCTGAGAGACTTTATGTTGAGTGACTTTATGTTGAATGACTCTGAATGACTTTATGTAGTGGAGGGATAGCTGAGGCAGCGAATAATGAAAGCACATGGCAATACACCAACTCAGGGGGTACAGGGTGATATGGGATGGACGTCGTTCGGGTGCAGAGAAGCTAGCAGTAAGATAGCATTTGAGGAGCGATTGAGAAAAATGGGGGAAAAGCAGTGGGCTAGGAAAGTTTTCAGGTATTTGTACATCAGGAATGTTGATACGAAATGGAGAAAGCGAACTAGAAAATTGACAATAAAATATCTGGACAGCAGTAAGGGGGCAAATCAGCAATTATCGGTTAAGAAAAAGGTTAAAGAAACAGAGAGAGCTTTGTGGAAAACAGGGATGCTGACGAAATCAGCACTGGGAACATACAGGATCTTTAAGCAGGAAATTGCCAAAGAAAACATCTATGATTATTGTAGGGGAAGCTCTTTGTTGTTTGAGGCCAGGATGGAAGTTTTGCGGACTAAGATATATAGAGTCAGGCATCACGAGATAGACACGTTGTGCGTTGCGTGCGGAGAGGAGGAGGAGACGGCTGAACACTTGATACTCTTCTGTAAAGGACTTCACACTAGAGTGGAAAGCAGCGGGGCTGATTTATCCAAAGCATTAGAGTGTAATAACAGTGAATAATAATAATAATTGATTTTTGGGGAAAGGAAATGGCGCAGTATCTATCTCATATATCGTTGGACACCTGAACCGCGCCGTAAGGAAAGGGATAAAGGAGGGAGTGAAAGCAGAAAGGAAGAAAAAGGTGCCCTGGTGGAGGGCTCCGGAATAATTTCGTCCGCATGGGATCTTTAAAGTGCACTGACATAGCACAGCACACGGGCGCCTTAGCGTTTTGCCTCCATAAAAATTAACGCAGCCGCCGCGGTCGGGTTCTAACCCGGGAACTCCGGATCAGTAGCCGAGCGCTCTAACCACTGAGCCACCGCGGCGAGACAGTGAGGAAAAGTATATTTTAAACGGGTAGAAGTAACCAAGCGGAGGTTATCTCACTGGTGGTTAAAATCAAGACAAGAGCAAAATTTCACAAGTCATGGCTGGGTGACATGAACCAACACCCGATTTCAAGGGTCCGTTCGTCCGTCCGTCCGTCCGTCCATCCGTCCATCCGTCCGTCCGTGCGTCCGTCCGTCCGTCCGTCCGTCCGTCCGTCCGTCCATCCATCCATCCATCCATCCATCCATCCATCCATCCATCCATCCATCCATCCATCCATCCATCCATCTAATGGCCCGGATGGTAGCTAGAAGGCCGCGACATATGTACGCTTCAGAGAAACGTTACCTTTGAGTACGGCTGTGTGCGCCCAGGGGTCACGTGGATTCGATTTGGTGCGCCATGAGAAGGAAACGAATAACATATAATCCTTAAAAAACATGCACTCAAGCTAACTTTTTACTTCCTTTGGTGTCGGTAGCCAGTTAGGCGTAGAGCTCACATACTGCGAGACGCTTACGAAGGCGCTGTTATTACAAAGTAGAAGTTCCAAGTGTCATTCCGAACAAGATTCTTTCAGGCGAACCTGGACAAGTGTCTTGGGACCAAAGGTTTTCGTGGATTCGCGGCTACAACGAAATCTAATACCATCGCTGTGTGGCTCCAGACTTTGGCTGCTGTCGAGCGTCTGCAAACGCTCAAGTGCATATCGATTACAAGCGAGATCTTGGTGCCGGTCCAGGTGTACCTAATAGAAGGTTCGGATCTACAACGCTGTGTTGTTGACAACGTCGACGTTGCCGAAGACCAGACGACCCTCCAGCTTGAGTTGTACTGTCCAACACACCGTGTCATCCAAGCGCGGTATATGGGAAAGGGGCGCTCGTGCATCGTCACACTGCAAGGCCCACCAACTCTTCCAGAACGACTTTACTACTGTGGCTGTATTCTGCGGCCTCGCCCTTACAAACCGGGTGCTGTCTATCGCTACAGTTGTTTCAGACCTGGCCACATGCGCCGATCATGCCCTTTTACAACTCAAGATGAGGCTCGGCCACAAGGCACACCGTCTTACAGGTGCGGACTTTGCAAGACTGACGACCACGAGATCCCCTCTCCAACTTGCCCCACAAAACATAAAGCAACTGAGAAGTTTCGGCGTGGGATTCGTAAGCAAGTGCCTCCTAATGAAAACAGAGCCCCGATACAGACATCCAACAGGTTTGCGGCTCTCCAGTGGGAGGAAGACGACTGGCCGGAGCTTTCCGAGCCCAATCCACCTGCAGCCCCTGCCCAACAGTCGTAGACTGATAAAGTGCGCAAGGATCGCCGTCACTTCTAAGCTATACAAAAGCACAGCATGCGGAACGTCTGCGTGAGGACATGGCAGCAATTGACAACCAAATTTCCCGCTTTTTAGCCAGGGTCTCTAAGCAACGGCAACGCCATGAACTGCTTGCTCGCCGTAGACAACCAGCGGAATCCCACTCCACGCCAGTCATCGCAGCAGCGCCTTCGACTACGTCCAGCCCTCACGCGTTTTTCGCAGACTCTACCAGGTCTTCTGCAGCACTGCAGGATAACTCAACAACATATTCCTCCTCCGATTTATGGTAAACCAGCTATCTAACCTGACATCAGTTCTATTACAACGCTTGGAAGCCTAATCGAAAATGGCGAGTGCACGTAGTTGTGGTGTGCTCCAATGGAACTGCAGAGGCATCTCGACAAAGCTGGGAGAGCTCAAATCTCGACTTCGCATGAACAAGCTCCCGGTGTGGGCCCTGCTACTGCAGGAGACCAGTGCCTTGCCATCCATTCTGGGCTTTAATGGGCACATGTCTCCTTCAATGAACGACCGTTGTGTGCACACTGCTGCCCCTCCGGGAAAGGCGGGGTTGTACGTTGATGCGCGTTTTCCTCAAGATCGCCTCTCTCTAGAAAACTGGTGCACCTCATATCAAGAAATAGTCGCAGTGGCTTTGAAGCTTCCCAAGGCGACTGTTGCGGTCGTGTCATACTATGTAAGGCCCGCCGGTGGAGCTCCCTCCCGCAATAATCTGGGGTGGTTATTAGCTCTAAGACGGCAACACCCACGGTGGCCTATTTTAGTTGGTGGTGACTTTAACGCCCCTCATCCGGACTGGGGGTACCCCACTTCAAGCCCCCGTGGTAGGCGTGTGCGGGACGCATTCGCGAATGCGCTATTTGTTTTACTTAACCATCCAGATTCAGCAACGCGGACTGTGCGCCATGCTCACTGTCCAACATATTCTCCGGACCTTACGTGGTGGTCAGGACGCGGGACTCTCTCGTGGCACCTGGAGCCAGACTGCTGGAGTAGTGACCACCATCCTACCATAATCGATCTCTATCCATCAAGGGCCGGCCGATTACGCCGTAGGTGTCCTGGGGTCAATTGGGACACGTTTCGCACCACCGTCGAAGATCTCTCTCTGCAATCATCTACACTACTTGTGGACTGCTTACAAACTGCGCTGACTAAGGCTACTGCTGTCTCCTGGACGGACGCGAATCGCCCGGCGCCGAATGTTGGTCTGCTTAACCTGTGGGCTGCTCGCCGACAAGCGGAGATGGCAGCTTCCCGAGACCCGACTTCTGCGCAAGCACGGACTAGGCTGAATTACCTTACTGCCAAGGCTCGCAGATATGAACGCGATCTCTCGTGACAGCAGTGGCATGCGTGGTGTGAGCAGTTCTCGACAAAGTCATCGAATGCTGCTCTCTGGCGAACGTTCCGTGCAATGAAACATGGTTCCCGTCGTCCTGACGCTGCGGCCACAGCATGCTTTGCAGGTAACTTAGCTCCGGATGATTTCGCCAGAGAGGCGGCGCGGAAGTTTTTCCCCAACTATGATGCGTTGCCTCTAAGAGCCATAGGAGCCCTCTTGGCTGCCCTTCCAGCGTATGTCGATAAGCTCTCATCTAGAGCCGACGCCGAGGAAATTGCAAGCCCATTTTCAATGCCCGAGTTGCTTGCAGCAATAGATGAGGCCCGTCGGAAGACTGCGCCCGGTCCGGACTCCATTAAGTTCGGCTGTACTCCTCGCCACCATTAACAAGGTATGGATAGAAGGCATCGTCCCCGAAACCTGGAAATTGGCTATTGTGATCCCCATACCAAAGCCGGGGAAGCCGCCGACAGACCTCAGAAATTTCCCACCTATATCGCTTATGCCAAGATTGTGCACACCTACCGAAAAAATGCTTGCCACTCGACTGTCGTGGTGGCTTGAGCACCATAGTTTCTACCATTTCGCCCAAATTGGCTTTCGTACGTCCATAGGTACAGAAGATGGACTGGTTGTCTTGGCGTGAGCAGTTCTGGTCTCAGCTCGCAGCCACAATGTACGTACTGTACTGGCCATGGACGTTGAAAAGGCATACGATAATATCAGTGATGCTGCCATCCTGGAATCGCTTGACATGCTGCATTTCCCTCGCGGCAACACCAATTCGTCTCCGTCTATCCGGAACTCCAATTCAAGAAAGTTCGACCGTAAAAATCTTGGGCTTGACAATACACGAGTCAGGAACAGGTACTGATTGGCTTTCTCGGGCTAAAAAGCAAGCAGTTCATGCGTTGGATCTGATTAGACGCATTGCTCCTAAAACAGGCGGAGCCCGCTCTCATGTTGCACGACAGTTGGTGCGGGCGGTTGTGCAACCGCGCCTCGTTTACCAAGCCCAATTCCAGCATTGGACGAGGGCTCAATGGGATCGTCTAGAAGCTGTTAATCGAGAGGCAATGAGCGTCATCACTTGCCTTCCCCGCATTACCCCGATCGTGGCGCTTCAAGAACATGCGCAGCTGAATACACTAGATGAGCTGGTGCAGCAACGACGCGATGCTCGCCGCCTAAAGTCAAGCCTTACACACACAACGTGTGCACTCAGGGCATATGCTTCATCGCACTCCATTCTATAGCCGCCCCCGTCCGTTCTTCCTCCCTGGCGTTTTGTACAGCTAAGCGACAACAAGCCAACTGATCTACGTCGGCCATCATCTACGCGCGCGGCATCGTCGTTTCGCGACCCAATTACAGAGCAAGACGCCAATCTGCCGCATGGCTCCATCGTTATGTACACTGACGCAAGCATCCAGGCCTGCGAAGCAACAACGGCAGTTTACTGTCCTTGCAAGCCTGCGCTGAACAAAACGTCAAGGTTTCTCCTCTCAGAACCACCTTCCTCCTTCTGTGCGGAGAAGCTTGCGGTTCAAGAGGCACTTTGCTATGTGGCCGCCGTTCCCATTCTACCCACGGCCCGCATTGTCATTCGCACCGACGCCCTTCACGTCACACGCCTACTACGACGAATAAGTCGCACCCCATAAATCTGCCAAGACATCCATCGTCTAGCGGCACGCATCCCGCAGCAAATCCGTATTGAGTGGGTCCCGCGCAAACTCCTGAGCGCACGAAGCCGCGCAGATTCTGCCACCCGCCTTTCAACCCCAACCTCTTCTTTGCCTCGAGTCCTCACTCTGGATGACACCACCCTCCTTTTAACAAGAAAGGAACACCTCCGGCTCCGCACACGTGCTCTAATCCCTCCGTGTGCGGTAACCCTCCCCCGTGGTCTTACCCGAGCAGAGGAGGTTGCGCTTCGGAGGATACGGGTTGGGGTTGCCCTAACTCCAGCTGTGACACACAAGTGGCTACATTTCAGAGATTTATATCCCCGCCACGGGTGTCCAGTCTCCAAGATCAGAGACTGCGAGTCTTCCTCCTCTCTCATTTCATCCCCTTTATGCCCCGAGGTAATAAACATCGCTTGAAAATTAAAAAGTTCCAAGTGCGAAAGTTCACTGTTAGTTGGCCCGTTCTGTGCAGGCTGCTGTTTTTAAAGGAAGCTTATTTTTTGGTTTAGAACGAAGCCTGTTACAAAACTGTACCTGACCTTAAGGTGCGGTATATGTTCTCTGTTCTATACCTCTCTTCTTCCTTTCAGACACGAATTGTAACCCTGTCCTCCTGAAAACGAACAGCGGGGCGGTTAGTATTATTTTCTCACTTGTTTTTGGCGTTGCATGCACTGGCTGGAGTCCATTGGAAATGTACCTGATCCCATGTATACGGCAGTTCTCTCAACATCTGACGTCCGGCATGTACGCATTAAAAAATCTTCATTCCGAACGTTCCTCCTGGCGAAATGAATACTTATAGCAACATTCTTTTGTTTTCCCTCCGCACTTTTTATTCTCTTCCCTTTGCTTTTGTCGGTCTCTTCATTAAATCCTCCTTTTTTTCGTTGGTTTGTTTGCGTGATTCATTTAATTAATTCATTTCAAATTACGTACCAACTTTAACAAGTTCAGAATTGGCGGTGGCTTTCATTTGTCTTGTACTTTCTAACAGCTCCAGAGTGTTTTCAAATGATTATAGAGCGCCGAAGTAATCACAATTTCTGGTAACGTTAGCTTAGTACTACAACTGGTGCAACTCTTGCTACGATCACTAATAAAGTGACAACTGCAACGAGAGAGAAAGAGTGAAACTCTGGAAATTAAGTTCGAAAAGACAGCCCTCTGATGTATTTCTGTAACCTTTTACTATAAACGAGTATTTAAGGAAAGTTTAGAAAGGTCATAAGAGGCGACGATCATCTGCGAGAGGCAGTAAGTTCAAATCTCAACTCCGGCTGGCGGCTCATAAGCGTGCTCACATTCGGAGCTAAAATCGTGTACTTCAGGAGAAGCTTAGTCAACATTTCATCACTCGGCGAGTGTTCAGTTGCTGGTGTAGCGTAATATCTAGCGCGAGTGGTTGCCTCGAAAAGTTAGGATGCTGGATAACGTTCTCTGTTGATGATAACAATTTGATCTAAAACTCATGTGGCTCATGTAGTATGACACCAAGCAAAATCCTGAGGCTACTTAAAGCAAAGGAGGCACAAGTAATATTAAATAAGCAATAAAACTGATATGGATGACGCTGACTGCTCAGCAAGGCATACCTGTTGAACCTGCTGCCACAAAATGACAACATGCTGCACAAAAAAAACAGCTGCCACAAAACACAAAATATTCAAAAAGTTAAGGATCACTAGTTGTGCACAGAGATTTGTAAATGTATTGTGGAATTATTAAATACATCTATTTTTTAAGCATTTCAAATTTAAACTGGATGACGTCGCTTTACTTATCGTGGCGAACATTGATGCTACATCACATCGCTGTTTTCTTCTCGAAAACATATTGCAGATTCAAGTTGGATGCGTGTATACCTGTTCGAGTCAAGAAGAAAGGGTACCGCTGTCAAAAGATGGCGAAGAGTGCATTGTGAGTTCAATGTTACAGAAATATGTGGATTGGGGCCAACTACACCTTTGCTTCTGTGCTAAAGACTTTCCTTAGCAGAAAAGGTCCATAATTTTTTCTTGGCATCTGGGCGACCAGCTCTATGATGGTTATTATATAGGGTGGTCTATGTATGCAGGCAACGAAAATGCATGCAATGTATGCAGGCAACGAAACGGAAAACCCGCTCTTAGTAATGAAAAGGTTTCTGACGTTTCTCTATGTAATGTAGATATAGTAGCTTTTCGACCTTTTCCCCAGTATCGCTTCTCGTAGGCGCAAGGTATACGACCATCTAGCAGCGAAACAAAAGCTCCTAAGGCCCCGAAACATCACAGGACTAAGGAAAATGAGATAAGCTGTACCATTTGCGTCCAAGGCTCTGTGCCGCAGATTGGTGCCTTCGACATAATTTTTGGAATACCCTTTAGGTCCGATACAGGATCTTTCCACCAAGTGACCATGGTGTCTCTTCCCGTGACTTCAACTTCAAATGCCAAAATTTAAAACATCCGCTGCTATTCACGACTCAAATGATATCGAAGGACATAAACAAACAGATTAGCCCAACAGCGATCTTTACAGAAAGCATCGAGGAACAGTAGCACGTCACACCATTGTGGATGCGGCAGAATTTCAGGCGAGCTTTCTAGGTTGCACCTTTCTGTGCACAGGCGAGTGCTTATGTCTCCAAAGTAAATTTCACGTGGTAAAAGGCAAAGAAGTGGCCGAAAAAGTTGCACAGGTTTGAGCACTCTGAGCAGAAACTTGTTAGCCCTTGGCCAAGGAATACACATCACGTGACCACAAAAGGATCCCACCTTCAAGTACGAATGCCTCACGCCCACCTTGGTATAGTATAATAAATATCGCATTTTCCAACAAGCCCACATTTTTATCTTTCAGTACACAAGCACGGTCAATGCTAGTAGATACATATTAAAGAGCAGAAGGCAAAGAGTTCGTTCAGAAAGATTGATATCTGGCCTGCTGCTCTGCACTGGGGAAGGGGAAGAGGAGAAAAAAAGAGAGTCGTGATGGGTGACGATGTGGTGAGAAGAGAGGTGAGAGTATACGTGCACGCACATCATTTGATGGCATCACAACCGCGAGTCGAGGCCCGTGTCACTCAAAATACGTGAAAACACCCGCATTCCCGGGAATGCTTGCCAACTCTGCGGCCAACAGCCTAGCAGTCATCCGCGAGTGGCCTGCTGTCCAAACGTTTCAAGGAAGCAGCCAACGTTAGCCTTTGATGCGCATGTATTAATAGGACAAACCACTAGCACACGTTCCACAGTCTCGGCCATGCCCCAGTTATATAGCACATGTATATTACTGGTACTCACATAGGGAAAAACATATGATGCATGAAGCTTGATATGAATCATATATGAAACTGGATATGGTACCCGCTTGTTGGCTAGTTGGTCGATTGCTGGTTACTTGACCGGCCACGATGGCTTAAAGGCCTGGCATTCGGCTGTAGAGCCAACGTCGTGGAATCGGGTCACAGCCCCGACAGCTGCGCTTTAGCGGATAGGAAGGCAATGAGGAACCTATCTCGTGCGATGTCAGTCGCGTTAAAGGTTACCATGTTCTTGATATTAATCCAGAGTCTTGCACTAAGGAGTATCATGCCCGCCTCTAGTTTGGAACTTTAAACCCCACATATATACTTACCACTCTCCTTTACTTAGTTTGTTACTTAGCTAAGTAATACGTTACTGGTTGAAATATCAGGATACCTGGTTACGTCATTCGGGTTTATAGATACAAAAACACTTATATTTGATGCGTTCGCTTGTGATGCTACATTAACATACATGTACGTCGACTGTGCGAAATTGCAGTGGAATCCGCAAATAGACTGAAAACTAAACATTTTGACAGATTTGCCTGTCGGGTTGGGTTTCAAGACTTATAATAAACTCTGCACATCTCCAACCAAAAACTTTTATTTGAAAATAACGCTTCGAAGCCAGCTCGGCTCCTTCATCACGGATGACTGGGGGCAGTAGCTAGCGCCTTTTGCATCACAGTTTTCGTTCTTTTGACCTCCTGCTCCCCTCCATGCATACTAAAAGACGCTAGCCACTGCCCCCGGTCACCCCTGAAGAAGGAGCTGAGCCGGCTTCGAAACGTCGGGATTCAAGTATTTTGGTTGGAGATGTGCAGGGTTTATTATAAACCTCCCAATAACCTTCTCGGCATAAGCATCTATGCAAAATGAACGCTTATTGCATCAGTCCGTAGCCTCAAAAACAGAGAGAGAACCCTGTCTGAAGAGGACTGCGTCATTGTGTACAAAATCTGCACAACCTGCCCGAAAGTAAATAGCCGCAACTGCAGGATTTCACTTATACATCATCATCAGCCTGACTAAACACACTGCAGGGCAAAGGCCTCTCCCATGTATCTCCAATTAACCTTGTCCTGTGCCTACCGCGCCCACCTTATCCCCACAAACTTAATCTCACCCGCCCGCCTAACTTTCCGCCGCCACCTGCTACGCTTGCCTTCTCTTGGAATCCAGTCCGCTACCCTTAACTACCATGGGTTATCTCGCCTTCGTAATACATGCCCTGCCCAAGCCCATTTTTTCTGTATTTGGCCTAGGATTTCACTATCCCGCGTTTGTTCCCGGACCCACTGTGCTCTCTTTTTAAATCTTAATGTTATACCTATCAATTTCCTTTCCATAGCGCACTACGTTTTCCTCAATTTAAGTCCAACCCTATTCGTTAGCGTCCATGTTTTTCCCCATAGGCAAGTACCAGTAAGATACCCTGTTATATACTTTTATGTTTTGGGATAATAGTAAACTGACAATAATTATCTGAGAGTATCTGTCAAATGGGTTCCACCCCACTGTTATTCTTCTATTTATTTCATTCTTGTGGCCTGGATCTGCGCTCACTACCCGCCCTAAGCAGATGTTGTCCCTTACGACCTCCAGCACCTCGCTTTCTATTCAAAACTGTTGATAACTTGGAGAGTGGTGAACATTAATTCGCTTCACATTATAGTAAGCGCACGTCCTCACTGTTCTGTAAATTTAGTTGGTGCTTCCTTAGTTCAGCACTGCAGTTCTTGCAAGTGTTCGCCTCATTTTAAAAGTACTATGGTCCTAGGAAAAGGTAAAGACCAGACCGCACGTGAGCTATTGGAATCTTTCGATAAAAAGGAAAGGGGCAGTGATTGTATTAGCGATACGTCAATTCTGCTGTATAGTTCGGAACACTCACTTTTTTCTGCTACAAGATAAGATGTATGATAAGGATGTTGTGATGGCACGCGTTCTTTCTTTCTCTTAACGCCCATGAGCGACGCAGTCTATATATTCGTTTGATAGCTTGGAATAAAATCAGTTGTGAGAGCAGCGTCTGTGCGTGTCTCTCGGTGTCTAGTTCTTCTTTTGTGTGAGTGTTTTTGTTTGTTTGTTTTGCGCTGCTACTATGCCTAAGACAGTAACCAACTCGCCCAAGAGCTCGTTTTACTGATTCACTGCGTTAATTGTGACTTGCTATTTTACTTTAAAATGTGCGAATTTTACTATTATGGTCCTCATATGGATCCTATGGATTAATAGTCAAAGAATTCATTAACTAAAATTAATGAATAATCTTTTTAATCTTGATTTAGGGACAAGGTTAGAATACGGAATATAAGGCCCTCAGCACCGAAAGTGAGCTGTATTTCTAAATTTTTGTAATCATCAATGTGGTTCTAAATATATCGAATGTCAAAAATATGCATTTGAAAGCTCGTTGAGTTATCTTTCCAGCATTGCATATTTATAAAATGTTCACTCTCGAACTTCTTATGCACCAAATACAGGCACAGCTGGTGTATTTGATGATGTAGAAGTTCACTTGATTTTGGTGGCGATACCACGCGCAGCGGCTCCATTTCATGATTAAGAAATGAGGGAAACTCAACTGAACAAGTTTTCAAATGCGTTTTTTTTTTTTTTGGCGTGCAATATTTCGAACCAAATTGCCGATTAAGAAAATTTACAAAGATATTTCGCGATCGATGTTGACAGCTATCTATTTCGCAATATGGCCCTAAAACTAAAAAAAATTTAGTTTGTAAGCTAATTTAAGCTAATTCCTCGTCTCATTTTCGGTCCATAAGAGGTACATGATGTCCGCCTTGCTGCAGAGTCCGGCTCATGAGGCTGCACTAACGTATCTCAGAGTTTTCAAAATAAAAGTCTGTAAACTTTCAAAAATCATCATGTAATTGGGCAGAGAAGGGAAGGGAAAAAAGGGGGTCATTATGACATGCATGAAGGAAGCCAAGAGTCAGAGAAAATGAGGAGCATAGGGGATTTTTTTCTTTTCATCAATGGGATATCAATAGGGTAATTATTATATTTTAACGATAACTGATTATAAAGCAAAAGGAAAAAAGGACCACATGCCACCGGTTGGTTCTGCTTTCTAATCAGTTATCTTTCAAAATAACACACACCCTAATCATATCTCATTCATGAACAGAAGAAAAAAAACATCCCCTATGCTCCTTGGTTTCTGTGACTGCCGCCCTTCCGTCGACCATGTAATTTGGTTGGTTATATTCTGTGCATTTCTTTGTCGCCTGATTTATAGTGTGAATATGGCCTGTTGCCGAGCAGCCTTTACGAATGCCTGCCTGATAATTTGGTTGACTGAAGTCTAAGGTTTTCCTGATTCTATTAGCGATTGATTAATTTAGCGAATGACTTTTAGGCAGTGGAGAATAAGCTGATCGATCTGTAGCTTTTCAGGTCCTTGACGTCCCCTTTCTTATTGATTAAGATGATGTTAGTAATGTGATTTTGAAACAATATATGGCAAAGCAGGAACCAACGTTTATTTGGTTTTCTCCGCAACCATCCCCCATCTTTGTCTTAATACACCAGCTAACACTTCTAGGACGACTGTACAAGGAGTAATGTTCATTTTTAACTGCCGAAGGCAATGCGTTTAGAAAATACTCTAAAATAGCTTAGAAATAGTCTAGTTGAATCTCGTGAAACCAGTCTGGCTATTGAAATGGCTTATACTTATTACGTCATCCCTACCAGGCTGTAACTGTTTGGAACGAGCTGAATTTTTTTACCACACAATGAAGAAAATACCCCTCATATTCAAACGAATCGTTTTTCAATTCACTACAGTGGCGTAGTGGTGTTCCTATATCCGCCGACAGCATACACTCGCAACCATACCCGGTTATGCTGCACCCGCTAATAAAAGAAAAGAAACTATGCGGACGAATAGTGTCAAGGGGTGACAGGCAGCCCTTTTTAATTTAAGGAACCTATGTAGTATGGTATGGGCGACTTACGCAAGACGTGGCTTGACTCACTGAATCTGCTACCGTTACCTACTGGATGCAGCCGAGATGCAACTGGAATTTGTACTCAAATACGCCTTCAGTCAGACATTGTAATGATAGACACGAATGCCTCTATTTCTTTCAGGATTTTACTCATGAAGACGCCCGGAACATGCAGAACCAGCTTGAGTATCACTGCCCCGTCGGCCGCTGCAGTCACGGTACTTGCCGACGAACTGGCGCTACTGTTGGGTGCTGGTACATGGGAAATGACCATGCTTCAGGTTGATCCCAGAACTCTCAACCCTTCATAGCCACTGTAGTGGTCTCATTTAGCAACCTTAGCATCACTCATATAGACAGCAATAATATAATTAGTTTAAAGGTCACGCTGGAGTTTGTAATCTCAAAACGACTTTAACTGAATCTAACAATCAACACTTCGGATCTGTCAACCCGCGCCATTGGCCAATGATGTGCGATCACTCCTTCCGCATCTTCCCCGCATACACCAAATAAAGACAATAAAATCAAGAGGATGCATGGCGTCAGCTCGTAAATAAACGGAAACACATGTGGGGCGACGAACGACAACGCTGACACTATAAACACGTATATTGACGAGAGGAGCGGCATAAGAATTTTTCCTAAAAGAGTGATGAACAAGCACTCACTCTGTGTTCAGCGTAAGACTTCACATCCAACCAATATTAGAGTCGCAAGATTCTATGAAGTCGTGGAATTGGTAATGAGTACTGTAAAAAAATGTGGTAGGGTTTAAACGTAGTTAAAGTTAGTACACGCGCGAAAGCATGTGTTTAGCCTGGTTGGCTCATGGTTTTGCCTTGCTGGATAACCGACACGTCTGGCGACGATATTAGACTCAGGTTAAGCTCTGATCGAGGTTAAGACAGACAGAAAAACTTTATTTCTGCAAGTGATTTTTAGACCCTGCTGGGTCCCTGGGCCACTGCGCGGTCCAGCACTGCATCAAGTAGGTCATGCCTGGACATGACGTCGGCAGCCCGAGTCACCGCAGCAAACTGCGATGTCGGGTCTGCAGACGTGAGCAGGACCTCCCAGTCCTCCCAGCTCGATATGGCGTGCTGCCCTGCGGGGGAGGGTCAGCAGGGCAGCCGAAAAGGATGTGGGAGAGTGTGGCGTGAGGGTCACCGCATAGGGAGCATGCAGGGGATGTGCCACAATAGTGGGATAACAGCTGAGGGGATGACGAAGCGGGTCTGGAGGCCTCTGAAGAGTATCTGTTAGGAGTGCGTAAGAGAGGGGTGGGAAGGGGGTAAGTCCGACTGTCCAAACGGGGTATTTGAGTGAGCTCCGCAAAGGTGTGCGCCCGCTCCCTCGATAATCCTGGATCGAGACTGTCCTGAGTCCGGCAAATCAAACCTCGGGCCAATTTATCGGCAGCCTAGCTTCCAGGGTTCCCAGAGTGAGCCAGCACCCACTGGAACTCTACCCTGCGCGGTAAAATTTGGGTAGGGGTGTTCAACAACTGCCAGGCAGGGGTGTGAATCCTGCCCCTGGCAAAGTTAGACAGAGCCGTTTTGGAGCCGCTGAAGATGTATTGGGAGTCTGAATCTGCAAGGGCTAGGGAGATGGTGGTCGCCTCTGCCTTCTCGAGCGTAGCGCCCGAGAGAAGACGGTGAGTTAGGGGGTGGGGTAGGGTTTGATTGTAGGCAACTGCTACCGCTTGATGCGCTCTTCATGCGGCGTCTACCCAAATGGCATCGTGGGCTTGCCCGTAATGCTTATGGAGGGCTACGCGGCGAGGGATATGATATTGTAGATGGTTCGAGGAAGCGGTTTCACAACGAGAGGTGTTGAATGTGTCGAGAGATGGCTATAAGGATTGACTAGTTAACGGGTATGTTGATGCGAAGGGAGGAGAGCATATGGCGGCCAGTGGCGCTCGCGGCAAGTCTAAGGTACTGTGTCTGAAGGTGCGCGTCAACTAGTTCCTGAATGGTGTTATGCATGCCTAGTGCAAGACGTTTGGCTGTGCTAGTGCTACGAGGTAGGTTTAGGGCTGCCTTAGTCGCATAGCGGATCATTGCGTTCACGCGTTCGGTTTCCGTGCGGTTCAATTTGAGATATGGGGTTGCGTATAGAATGCGGCTAGGCGTAAATGCATGCACTACTTTCATGTTGTCCGCTTCGTCTAAACCCTTGTTAAGGGAGGATACACGGCGTAGATGGTGCAACAAGTTGCGTGGAGGTCTTGAGTCTTTTAAGGGTATGTTCATTTCGTCGAGAATCTGCAAGCGGAGGCCAAGGATGCGGAGGGCGGGTGTGATGGGGACAGGGGATCCGTTTAAAGTGATTTGGATGGGCGAGTTAGCGCCAGATTTTGGCCTAATTAGGAAGAGCACGGACTTAAATGGGGAACATTCGAGCCCGATGGATGACGCGTGAGAGGAGATGGTGTCTGCTGCTAACTGAGGAGCTTCCTCAATTTCCCCGTCAGAGCCATGAGTGGTCCATGTGGTAATATCATCAGCGTACAGAGTATGCTTTAGGCTGTGGGATTAGAGCCAGTTTGTGAGCTAAAGGGATGAGAGAAATGTTAAAGAAAATGGAAGAAAGGACAGCCCCTTGGGGGGTTCCGAGCTCTCCGAGTGTATAACGAGGCGTGGTAGTCTGATATATGTGCAGGGAGGCAGTGCGGCCCGAGAGAAACGCGCGAGCGTAGTTGTAGCGAGGTTAAGTTGATCTGATCTGTTCGCGCCGCATATGGAAGCTGATGAAGACGATGATGAAGACGACTGAGGCGGCCCTTACCCCGTCGGTGACGTGCCGATAGGGCTCTCAGGAAGATGCAGTGCGCATCACATGTCCTATGTGTTCCACGCCGGCTGCTGAGGTGGATTTTCCCACCTTTTGTACACGTGTCCAGAAACGACGGGGTTCAAGAAGAGCAATGACGGCCTGGGGGCGAGTTGATGCACGACTGAAAAAACTGCGGCGCACGACGACAACACAAGAAAGAAAAGGACAACACATATCTTAACACAGTCTTAACGCCATAACGTGTTTTTCACTGTTAAGACCCAAAGCCGGATATTCCATTCAGATGCAAAGGGTTGTGTGCGCATGTGTTGTCTTTTTCTTTCTTGTGTTGTCGTCGTTGCGCCGCAGTTTCTTGATACAAGAAGAGGAAGATTACCGGAAGTTGAACTTACGGCTACAAGGGAGGAACACCTTTTCTCGTGGCTAGCCGACAATTCTAAGAGCAGGGGCCTGCTCAGGTCTCTGGGAGAGAACAGCCTCCACAACCTACTGTAGCTTATCGACCGCCTCTTTATATGCCACGTGGCAAGCCTACAAATTAAAAAAAGGGGGGGGGGAATGTGTTGCAGTTAAACACGAGGCCGACAGCATAGTGCTCTCGTGCAGTGGCCAGCGAAGCTGATCTGTTCTCGCCGCCGCGGATTCGAAACCCTGTGATGGCAATATTTTTTTTTCTGCATCTTCAAGGTTAGGGACGCCACAAGATTCCTGGCTGGGTTTGACCCCGTGAAGTACTGCTTTCGCACTGAAAGCTTTGAGAATAAGAATTGGACGCAGTGTAGTTGATGGATACCAGGTCAAGAAAAGAAGCTTGCCGACATCGATAAAAGCAATGCATCAGCTCCACCTCAAGAGTATGACGCAGTAACGTTAATGGCCCTATTCAGTGGACTGGGGTTCTCTTTCCGTACCACGTCGCTGACAGGATGCTGTTTTTTTTTCTTTTATCATCACATAACGCTGAACCTACCCTTAAGAGTAAAACGCGATAGCATTAGAGATGACTCCCGCGCAAGTACTTGTCTGTCGCCTACGTTCTGCCTACATTCCCATATATGCGGAATTGGTCTTCTCTAGCTAGTTTACAGTCACAGATCGCGGAGAGTCCTCGTACCACAACTGGCGCAGTGGTGAAGTTGTTGAGCGAAGCGGCACTGTCCCGCCAAGCGGCTCTTTCAAACACAGCCACCGGTGGGGATTGCGAGACCCAGGTTTCTCTTCCCAAGCAACCTCTCGCGAGCAATCATTAATTTAACTGGGCAGGTTGTGATGATGTCACAAAATCCCGTAACTTAAGGTGGCAGGTGGGCCACCTACCTTTTCGCTCACAACGCCGACAACGACGCCGAATTTCCTGCACAATGGAAGCCTTAACGCTCTCGCGTTAGAAACTATAGTATACACGATGCAGCTTGGCAGTGCTCACATAGAGACGATAAATTTATCGGCTAAAAAGGATTAGACTTCGGTTGTGGAAATATCACGAGGTATGGAAAGAAAAGTGGCAGGTGCAATGTAAAGTGATATGAAGGAAGCTGAGTGCGTCAGAAAAAAAAGCTATATATTGATATCCTAACCGAAATCAAAAAGAAATGGACATTTAATGCGAAGAGAGGTTAGGCAACGCTCACTTATGGCTACGGAGTCCCTTCTGATAGGAAGCGAAATCACTGGGGGTAAAAGAGAGTGAGGAGGATGATGACATTAGGAAGTTTACGGGAATAACGTGGCCGCAGATTGCGCAGGAGAATGTTAATTGAAGGCTATTTGAGGAGGCCTTTGTCTTGCGATAGGCATCGTTAAGACCTATGATGGTGATTGTGTCGCGGAATCATCTTTCGTGTACAAAAATCTCGCTACAAAATCGTCTAAGTATCCTACTTCCACCCAAACGGGGCAGCCACAAGACCTACCAGAATATTTCTCTTGCCATATATGCCTCATTAACTGCACGAGCACTGTAATTATATGCACACAGGCAAAAAAACAGGATGAAACACACAGACACACAAAGGTACCTACGGGGAGGGGCTTTTAATCCAAATAAAATAGCAGCTGGGTAATGCTGCTCCCTGCCTCTGAGGTTACAGACTAGACGAACATCGCGTAAAATAAGCCGACTATCGACAGCAGTTATTTGTCGCTCTGTGCCGCTAACACGCAGTCACACCGAGTAAGGCGTGATTTACGGTAAGCAAACGGAAAGGAAGTATGCCGACTCCACCTGAAGCACCCTCTTTAGAGTCGGCACCTGACCATGAGCCGACAAGGCAGGCAGGGCAGGACTTCAAACCCTAAAAGCCATACTCTACGGGGAATTGAAATTCACGCACGTAATAAGGTATGAGATTATTGCATTTAGACTTGGTTCTTGTTCCTCTTCACAAAACGATTATTTTAATCCTCTATATCCAAACGACCAAAACCAAATTGGCGATTATTTGGCAAAAGTGAAGAGAAATGACATTTTAATGTTGCTGCGAGGTCACCTGGCATGGTAGGAGAGTACATATTTTTATGGATAGTTTATTGACTGTGATAATTTCTCTCGTACTGCTTTACGCCACTTAACCGCAAGTTGCGATACAAAGAGCTGACACTGAACCTGGAACAGACGATTGTACCGGACTGTGAAGGTGCACAACATAAGCAAATGTACAGTCATGAACAAAATCTTGCGAGATGCCGCAGTACAGTTCCAAAGGGGCGTATGCGACATTGGGCGGGCAGGCGGAGTGGAGCTGAATGATGACGGGGTGCATGCGCATCCTATTCGCCGCAATATCGACCTACAGGTGGCGGCACCGTCGCTCCACTATGGTACGGATCTGCAGCCCGCGGCACCAGCTTAAACGTACGCTCGTCAGTACGCTTCTAAGTTTACTGAGGGTTTCCTGCTGAAAAAACATGCCTTCTGCAATAGATCAGTGATACGCTGCTTACAATGTTTCGATTTTGCACAGAAAAGCGTAGAATCGGCAAACGCCTCGTAAAACAAGAGCGGATTGTAGGAAAACATGGGACTGGCACGCAGTCACATAACTCTTGTTTTGAAATTTTCTCACGCTTTCGCGTGTGTTTGTATGACCACTCTCTATGTCCTTTCTTGCTGTCCCCTCACCTCTTTCATTTCACTTCTCCAAACTGCCTGCTATCCTTTATTTCCGCTGCCCCAGCTCAGGTGCTTCAGTATCGATGGCAGATGCCGGGGTTAGCAAAAATCTTTTAACTTCCATTTTATTATTTTTTATCAATAAACACTTACTACTACTACTCACGGCCTGATATATTTATTGCATTACACTTCCCTAACGGCAGTTTTGTTTTTGTTTATTTGAGTTTTCACCAATATGTGTGCCAGTGCCTCTGCCACAGAAGACAAGTCCCATTCGGAAAGTACTTTTTTCCAGAAGCGTACTATGCATGCGCTTTCCCTGAGCTATTTTCCAAAGCGAAGTCGCTGTGTCTGTCTTCCACGACAGGCGCTTCACTGGGCAGCGACACGACGAACTTCGGGATGATGCATTAGTTGATGTGCTATCAATTCCCAAGCCCAGGCAGAGGCGCACGTACTTTCCATTCTGACCTGCCTCAAGGCGGGCACGGTCTGCATCACTAGGTTTCTTGAGTCGAGGATTCAGCGGATTAAATGCAGCGCTGGAAGCGTGCCAACCGGCAGGTGTGTCCACAGAGGGTGAGCGCACATACCTGGGTCTGGCTAGACGACACCGGCACTTCTCCGAGCTGTTTCTCTAAAGTAAATCATGTCGGCATTGTTCAAGAATTCTCATCGCGCAGGAAACCTGACTATTCACGTGTACCGTGTGAAGAGTGTTTCAGTCGAGCGGAGTGAGCTCGCCGAACTTCCTGCGAGGCTGTCATTTTTGCAGCCAATTAAAATGAAGTTAAGCATGTGACGCCGCTCGAATGGCTCTGTACGCCAGTGAGACTCGTTTAAAATGATAACGACAGGGATACTACAGGCACCAAAATTTAGGAGCTTCAGTGAAAAACTTTCTACACGTTTAAGTGCAAGTTACGAATTAGTTGCTGAGAAGACACTGCCGATCACTGCATGTGAGTGTGGTTAGGCATGTGCAAGGAGTTTTGGGGGAATGAGGATATCTTTACCACTGTAATCAGCGGTAGTGCCAGTCTTATACAAAATATAAATTGGGAGATATTTGGAAAAAAGGTGCCAGAAAAAAACCCTTCATAATGGTTCAATGTTCGGAAAGGAACCGAATGTCTTCGTATTCGTGCGACTATTAAAATCTATTCATCATCATAATCATCATCATCTGCCTTACTACGCCAGCTGCAGGGCAAACAAAGGTCTCTCCCATGTCTCTCCAAGCAACCCTGTCCTTCGCCAGCTGCGACCACCATATCCCCGCAGACTTCTTAATCTCATCCGCCAACCTAATCTTCTGCCGTCGCCTGCTACGCTTGCCTTCTCTTGGAATCCCCTGCGTTTACCTTAAGGACCAGCGGTTACCTTGGCTTCGCATTAAATGCACTGCTCAAGCCCATTTCTTATTTATTTCTACTAGGACGTCATTAACCCCCGTTTGTTCCCTCACCCACTCTGCCCTCTTCCGGTCTCCTAATGCTACACCTATCATCTTTCCTTCCATAGCTCGCTGCGTTGTCCTTAACTTAAGCTGAATCCTTTTCGTTAGCCTCCACGCTCAAGCCGGCCGCATAGGTGAGTACCGGTAAGATACAGATGTTGTATACTTTTTTGTTGAGAGATATTGGTAAACAGCCATTAATGATATGAGAGAACCTGTCATATGCCCTCCACCCCATTCTTATTTTTCTAGTTATTTCTCTCTCATGATTCGGATCAGCTGTCGCTATCTGCCCTAAGTAGACGTATTCGTTTACGACTTCCAGCATCTCGCTGCCAATCATGTGAACTGCTGTTCCCATGCTAGACTGTTGAACATTACTTTGGTTTTCTGCATGTTAATTTTTAGACCCACCGTTCTGCTCTGCCTGTCTAACTCATAGATCATGATTTGCAGCTCATCCCTCTGAGTGACTTAGCAAGGCAATGTCATCAATGAATGACAAATTACGTAGGTATTCTTCATTAACTCTTATCCTCTACTGTTCCCAATCAAGTTCGCGGAACACCTCCTGTAAACAGGCGGTGACGAGGTCGTGTCTCCTTGTCTTACACCCTTCCTCATTGGAATTCTATTGCTGACTTTATGAAGGAGAATGGAAGCCGTGCAGTCGTTATCTTCCAGTATTTTCACGTAAGCCTCTTCTACACCTTGGTTACGCAATGCCTGCATGACTGCTGAGGTTTCTGCTGAATCAAATGCCTCTTCGTAATCAATGACCGCTATATACAGGGGCTAGTTATATGCTGCGCATTCCTCTATCACCTGATTGATAGTGTGAATTTAGTCTATTGTCGAGTATATTTTACGAAAGCCTGCGTGGTCATTTGGTTTACTGAAGTCTAAGGTTGTCCTGATTCTATATGCGATTACCTTCGTAAATACCTTATAGGCAACGGGCAGTGAGCTGATTGGTCTACAATTTTTCAAGTCATTGACGTCTCCTTTCTTATGAATGAAGGTCACATTAGCGTTCTTCCAAGTTTCTGGTATGCTCGAAGTCATATGGCGTTGTGTATACAGGGTGTCTAGCTTTTCTAGTACAATCTCCCCTCCGTCCTTCAACAGATCTGCTGTTACCTGATCCTCGCCAGCTGCTTTTCCTCTTTTCATTGCTGCTAAAACTTCATTTCCTTCCTCTTTCATTACTGGTGGGATGCCCCATTGCTGTGTGCTACAGCCTTTCTCATTAACGTCCTGATTACATTGCCGACTGTATAGATTTGGGTAGAACTCTTCGGCTACTTTAGCTATGTTACCAATGTTGCTAGTGACATTGCCCTCTTTGTCTGTCAGCGCATACATCTGGTTTTTACCTATGCCTAGTTTCCTCTTCACTGCTTTTAGGCTACCTCCGATCTTCAGAGCATGCTGGATTCTCTCTATGTTAAACTTTCTAAGTCGGCTACCTTGCACTTATTTATTAACTTTGATATAGCTCTTCCAGTTCTATTCCTTCTTTTGGGTTAGATGCTGTCATGCTCTGGCGTTTCTTAATGAGATCTTTCGTCACCTGAGATAGCTTGCCGGTATCCTGTCGAACAATCCTACCGCCTACTTCTATTGCGCACTCCGTAATTGTAGCTGCGAAATTATTGTTCATTGTTTGAGCATTAAGATCTACTACTCCTCATCAAGTAAGCACCGCCACGTATGAAGGAACAGATAGTTAAGCATGTATGATATTCAGTGCTAGCTTAGCGACATGAGGTATGGAAGTCCCTCACTGCCACTCTTCGCTCATTACGCTGTTGTCGGGTAAACATACCAAGTCCTTTGAAAAAGTTCTGGCTGTGATGTGCTGTATGCTATCCAAGTGTTTCCAGTCGCTCTCCGAACCACGAATTTTCATTTATTTATTTGCTTTATAACGCCCCGAACAGACTATACTTAGAGGAAACTTTCTGTCGCTATGCAGTCGAAGCTACGAGATCGCGCCGCGAGCTTGCACTCCAGTGTCTTTTGCTCGTGAGAGCGAACGAAGAGCGCGCTTGTGGAAGCCGGCGTCTCGCGCTCGTAGTTTTCGCTGCAAAGCCACAGAAAGCTGTCCCCGAGTACAAAAATAACCTTCTAGTTCATTACTTGAAACTTATTTCTTGGCGGTTTCAACATTCTGCCTATCATTTGTTCTAATCTTGCCTCCACATTCTCAAATACTAACACGGCAAGTGAGATTCTTCATACCTGCCCGATCTTCGGGCTATATCAAGTAATCAACATCCAACTAAAATTACATATAATTCTACTAATACTCTAGAACTTTTTGCTGAATCACAACCTGATAGCTTCTTGACCATTAATTATCTGGAAGAACTTGCGATAACTTGTAGTCATTCATGCTACATTCTGTCGTTATTGTGAAAATAGCAAATTATTAGACAATCATGAAGGCGGGAAAGCATCGCCATTTTCTGGATGAACAGCGCATCAAGGATGCCCTGAGATGTGTTTACGCTAGTGCTTCTTTTGGGAAATTCACCTTGAGCTTAGCGACGCGCCCTCGCCTCCATGCGTGCCTGATGCGCGCGTGTTTATCATCAGGTTTCGTGTGAACCTATACATCTGCGAGCTTCGATTTTGACGCAGGATAAACACGTCAGATTCCATATTTCCCACAGTGTGGTCATGTATACGCCACCAGATAAAACTCTTCAGCCAACAGGGTTCGCTTTTAGCCCTGTTCGAAGCATTCGAACATCCGTCACGCTGGTAAATTTATGCGAGGCGAGAAGAATCCTCGCCTTAACCTTTCAAGCTAATTTGGTCTTAAATGGTACCGCGAGTGCTTCACTATGAACCTCTAAAGGAATCCGTGAGGGACGAAGACGTTTAAGACTGTACACGGTCGTCCACTCCTAGTGCGAACACGGCGCAGCGTGACAATGCTGTATGGAGGGCGAGCGCGTCCAGTGCGGCCGCGCAGGCAGACAAGTGTCTGGAGGCCATGCTTCGTTGTCTGCTACAGCGCAGGAGTGCACCGTCATAGCAGAACAAACAAGGCGCGCTCCCGTGCTGTTCCAGACTTGGTGAACCACGGCCTGCAGGCCCTAATGCGCCTGCGCAGCTTCCATGCGCTGCTGCGCCGTATTCTTCCGAAGTTGCACTTAAAAACTGGCCGTAGTCAGAAGTTACCCTCTACACCTAGTCCGCGCTGACAATGCCATAAACACTTGAACAGCCGCAGATATATTCTAAATGTTCGGGTGTTTTCCTCACGTGTAGTCCTGTGCTGCGGGTGCCCTAAGGAATGGTCTCACCTGACAAGCGCATGGCGCGAGCGGTAGCAGCCATAACACCGGTTTATTTTTCGTCCAATCCGACGACAATATCTATGATTTACGGGGGTTTAACGTCCCGAAGCGACCCAGGCTATGCGGGACGTCGTAGTGAAGGGCTCCGGAAATTTAAACCACCCGGGGTTCTTTAACGTGCACTGACATCGCACAGTACACGGGCCTCTAGAATTTCGCCTCCATCGAAATGTAGCCACGGCGGCCGGGATCGAACCCGCGTTTTCCGGGTCAGCAGCCGAGCGCCATAACCACTCAGTCACCGCGGCTCTTTTTTTTTCTTTATTGAAACCACGGAGTTACCGCGGCCGCCAGATCCAATGACAAGAGTGATAATCGAAGCGCTGTGAATATTACAGCGACTGAGCAATCAAGACACCGCTTAGCTTACACTATGTATCGCACAAAGTGGTGAGAGTGACCAAGGGCGTCTTGCAAGGAAGCGACAGAAGCAGGGATTAACACTACGACCAGTGGAAAACGTTAGTGCGCAACAGCTTAAGCTGGCGCCACAAATAACTGGCATCATCCGTCGGAGCAACTAATGCAAACGTACTACAACTCTCGAGGCTTGTGGCCAGTCTCGCAACAAAACACATCTCAACGTTAATACGCCGGAGTAATCAACGCGACGACATGCCGAGCTCAACGTGAGCGAAGTGATAAGGATTCAATCGGGCGTTGCAGCCACTCATGCCGGAAACCGCTACCAAACTTCCGGCGGCCTGCTGCTACAGGAACTTCGAGGCGGCTAGCCCTGTCTGCGGAAATCTCTGTGTGGACGTATACTATCGGCGTCTAATGAAATGCGAACAGCGGAGCGCTTGGCCAGAGGTTCATTCTACGCCGCTTGCCTGTCGCCAACTGAGACAGGCCAGCTCTTCAAGTTTGCCATCGTTTTGCTTCTGTTTTCTTCGACAGTCGTTTCCTCGTCTTGCCACTGGAGCGCCAGTTTTTTGGTGGCGCTATACGACGATAAAGTTCTGCTCTCTACCAGAAACATGCGAGTCAGCGACCGTGACTTTGGGCACCGACCGCAACCCAATCGGTCTTGTTCACTGTTCGCATCGCAACCAGACACTGACAACACACCGAGGATGGAATAGAAATCAAAGCGCTGCAGGCCAGGGAGCTAAGAGCGCTCGCTTCGCCCATGCGCGCCACAGCCGCTGCCGCCACGCTGCGCAAGTTGCGATTGGTGGAAAGTGTAAATCTCGAACTCAAGCGGAGAAGCGAGGAAACGAACGTCAAAGTAGAAAGATGCAAAACTACCGCAAGCTAATGAGCGCGTCTATTTCCGATGCTGAAAGGCAGACGGTGTAAGCTGCACCTTTGGCCACGCGCTCCGCTGTTCGCATATCCCTGACACCGATAGTACGTTGCAAGGTTGTTGATGAATTTTTTTTTTTGTGGCGCAAGGGTATCTGTGGCCAAAGAGTGCCATGGCACAAGCTATTTTTCGATTACTCAAAGTGGGGTCAGACCCATGTTCCAAGCATTTCACCCTAAAGAAGCCGAGCACCAGACCAGGGGAAAGCTTGTACCCATTGTATCACCGGTGGGTACCCGGCGGCACTGGGGATCGAACCCCGCACCTCCCGCATGCGAGGAGGATGCTCAAACGACAAGGCCACCGCTGCGGTAGTAGCAAGCTTTCTTGGTATGGCGTTGCGCACACGACGAGACGAACACAGGAAGGAGTAGGACGACAGAAATCTTTCTGTCGTCCTAACCCTACATCGACGCCCTCCCTGTCCTGGCCAGACAGGAGTCGAGCAATGATAAAATGAGGGTCAATATCTCGCTGTCCCCATTCCCATCACATTACCCATAACCCTTCTCTCAGTCCCATTCCCACAACCTATGTCCCACCCCCTCCGCTACATCCCAGGGGAGATCAGGGGAGTCTCCCCGGGCCCGCTCCCCCGGCTGTGGGTCGCTTAGTAGCATTACCCCATTTTTTTATTTTCCCACCTACGGGTGGCAAAAGCACAACATTGCCTTCGGGCCTTTTCATTTATATTACGATTGGATTAAGCCTGTTATACTTAAGTGGCGCAGGCAGGGGCCTATTGGTTTACATTCCTTTTCTGTTGCCCCACCATACTTATGTCCATACTTATGTCGTCCTACCCCTTCCTGTGTTCGTCTCGTCGTGTGCACAACGCCATACCAAGAGAAGCTACGCACCAACTCGCCCAGCAAGAAGTTCTTCTACAGTAGTAGCAAGGCAGAGGTTGATGTTGCAGCTACTGGTGGGGTTAGCCCTGCGGATTCTGCCAGCAATTGCTGCACCGTAGCGACACTCAAATGCTGAATACGGTCCACAAAGCAGGCACATACCTGACACCTGAATGATCTGCATGCATCTAAACACGATCACCTGTAACAGTCAATTGTCAACTCCTGCTATCATCATATGCAGAAGTCGCTATCACCATGTGCAGTTCAAATCCGAGTCCTCTAAGAGATTTTTTAAAAAAAGGCGCGAAGCCTCTTTTCTACTCCACTGATATTACGTAGCCTCCAGCGCTATCACGCACACGATGACCATGCTTCCGGTGAACTTGCCGAGCATGCGCAGTAGAGAACTACTCGATGCCCTCGGCCACACCCTCGCAGTTGACCGATTGTATAAAAGACGCGTCTATCGATGCATGCATGCTGTGCTATCTTAGAGTCAGAAGGGAGCGTAAGTTCTCGAAGTAAAAGGTGGAAGGTACTACCGACGCCGCGACGAAGACGTTTCTCGCAATTACTACCAACGTCCGGTGAGTACAAAATTTGTGCCCACGGTTTTATTTTCAGCGCGAGATGTTTCATTGGGAAATCGCGGGCCCAAGCACACTATGCGGCTCCAAATTCTCCGAAAAGGTTGAACTTCTTGCGAAGTATCGTACGCGTCAACTACTGTAAACGACTTACTTTTTCGCTTAAGTCGCAGGCTGAGACAGACAGACAGAAAAACTTTATTGCGCAAGTGAGTTTTAGACCCAGCTGGGTCCCTGGGCCACTGCGCGGTCCCAACGTCTTTCACGAGGACTACATGTCCTGAAGCAGACTGCACACGCCCCCTTAGTCCTATTCTTTTAGCTGCAATGTGACGCGTCAAGCGCAGATACATGACCTATGCTACATGCTGCCTACCTCAAGTGGAACCAGCGTTAGCAAAAACTGGACAGTAGATTTTGGGGAAAAAAATCTGATCGGGCGCTGCTCTATGAAGTGAAGATATTCGGAAGTAACAACCTCCTGCCCAATTTCGCAGCCTCGGCAAATATCCAAACTGCACTTTTATTCGTAACCTCACGGCGAACCCAATATCTTCAGGACCTCACGCGTACCAGCCGTCAAAAGGTCTTCCGGGTTTTCTTTTTTTTTTTGGCCACCAGGCAATTCTTGGACAGGTGCTTGGCAAAGAAACACTAGATGGCAACTCGAGCTGCCCATTTATAGTTTCTAAGTTACCGTTCCGTTCCGGAACCCAATCCTGACTAGCGAAGACGGCACTTCATGGATCGAAGGCACACGACCTCCTGGAAGAGAACCGCTAATGGGTAGCTGCCACCGCATCTAGTTGCAGCTAGGACACAAGAAGCTGATTTGAGCAACTTTTTTTTACTCATTTCTAGCATCTATGTTGGTACTGTTGCGATGAAGATTAAATACCGTATTATACTTTCTGTACTTTACTCTCCGCGTCATCAGGAACTAATCATGCGCGCAACCTGTACATATTTATTATTGTGTAAAAGTTTTTGTCTATATTGCCTCTCCCCTCTTTCATTTCATTTCTCCATTCTGCCTGCCATCCTTCCTTTCCGCTGCCCCAGCTCAGGTGCTTCAGTATCGATGGCAGATGCCGGGGCTAGCAAAAAATTTTATCCTTGGTTTACTATTTTATAAGTTACTTACTATTCCTACTGCTCTCTTTGACAGATATACTATCTGCCGCTTCGACAGCGTCAGCAAGTTTTTGGACCTTCTTTAAGAAACGCAATGGACTCACGGCTGGATGAGACGCATTACAGCTATTACATCGACGAAGACGACAGCATCACAATCAACGAAGACAAGTTGAAGGCGTCTGCCCTGCACTTCGTTCGACGTTACCGCACGAAATGTCCCAGCGTTCCCTCTAACTCAACGCCCGAAAAGATCAGCCTGAAATTGCCTGCAGTCAGTTCGTTATTCCGTCCAGTAGCCACGTCCACACCACACCCGTCCAGAGTTGCAAGGCAAGACAGGCCGGAAACAGGCGCGCAGATCATGCCGCAGTCGTCGGACTGCCGCGCAAACGGCGCACAAAAGCCTAAGGGTGAGTTATTGCTTCCCAACCATGTATCCTCGAGTTTCTCAGAAATTCCTGACATTGTGAAGACAAATGTTTTGAAGCGAACGGCTTCACTACGCTAGGTTAAGCAGTCGTCGCGTAGGCCGGAGAATGACCTTCAGCTCAACTTGTTAGCCGTGTATGGCCATATGTGGTACAGTTATGCTGTCGAACCCTTGACCTGTGCCCTTCAGTTGACCTTTTATCTCTGACCTTACGCATTGGGTGACCTTTGGGTTGACCTCAAGAACATCCGATGCGGTGATGTCAAGCCACATCATGACATCCGATGGGGGTGTCGTAAAAGCATGTGATACCATGTCATAGCTACGTGGTCGTGTGGGTATATGTAGAACGGCTGTTGCGAGCGTGTAGCGCAGCTGCCGCGGACGATCCTCAGGCTCTTAACAAGCGTCCTTCCTTTTCGCTGAATTCCAGGGTTAGCCCGGTTAAGCCACTGCCATTTTTTTTTTCCGCAGATGATACAGCGAATGTCCAGCCAGAGCACGCAAGCGACGGTGCTCCATTTAGTGACAACGAACCAGAGTTCTCGCCTTGTTCTGACACTGAGCAAACCCACGTCAACCTGGAGCAGCAAGTCTTCAGCCAGATCCCCTCGTACAGCATGGCCCTCTATTCTTGTCACTCCAGTTTCCAGGAGAGTTTTCATTCTGCAGCGTCAACCTTGACGCCCCAACATAGCAGCTCTCTCCTCGACAGCTTGACCCCGGTCAAGGCGTCTTATGCCGAACACTCAAGTAATAGTCTGCAAGATTCACTGTAGCTTCTTGTTCTCGCCATGTGCGCATGGTGTTGTAATGTAACATCAGTGCATGCAGCGACATTTGTACAGTTGGTTGTCTAGGCTTCTCAAGCGAGATGCAAGCCTCGATTTTTTTTCCAGCGGACTGACCCAGTGGTCAGTGCATGCAGCGACTATAACAACGTTACCACGTCTTAATTTTACTGGCTTCCACATTTTAATCGCGCCAACAATGCCGGCACGGATTTTATTTTCTTGACGTACATGTTTTTCCCCTTGATTGTGAAAACTATTCGCAAACCCATACATCTCATAACTTTAACCAGGTTTGTAATCGCAAATAAACATCTTCGTAGCAAATGGAACTTGTTTTTCGATTGTTCGCGATGTATTCCGGCTGCCTGCGAAGCGTTGTCGACTCCTAGAAGCGGCGCCGATGGCAGAACGGCTCTTCGCTCCTGAAGCTGGTAAAGTCCCGCAAAGTATTTGATATTCAACAGCACTGCTGCAAACCCCTGAAGTCCGTGGTCCACCAACACTTTCTTTTTGTGATTTCACATACTTATACACTGTAAACTGTCTTACTGGTGTGGCAGAGTGCTTTTCAAGCCTCCCAGAGGCACCGAAATCATTAATGCTCTGCTGTAGATCTGTTAAGAACTTTACCAACTGTAGTTGGTAGCATGAATCAGATACTGGTCTGCAGTCTCTTAAAATAGGCGTCTGCGTAATATGTTGTATAAAAGCAACTCAAAATGGAACACTAAAGCCGCACATTGCCGCGAATCTTTGCAGTGTTTTGTTCCTTCTTCAAATCTGCCG
This sequence comes from Amblyomma americanum, assembly GCA_030143305.2. Classification (NCBI taxonomy): domain Eukaryota; kingdom Metazoa; phylum Arthropoda; class Arachnida; order Ixodida; family Ixodidae; genus Amblyomma; species Amblyomma americanum. Next base: position 57,123 of record JARKHS020017518.1, on the reverse strand, counting down.
CCACACCACTTTATCGCTTTGTTTGCGACGCAAGACGCGACTAGATTTATTTCGATTGATTGCCGCCAGGTAGAGCTGATTCTACGTTGTTCCGGAATGTTCTAGTAACTTTTCACGCTGCACCTCGAAAGTTCGCTATCAGCGTTAAATTGAGCACGGCCGACAGCGGCGGGCATTCTGATCGACGACCTCCGAACACGCTTGTTGCTACGGCGCCGCCTGGTGGTTCAGTCCATTGTGGGCACAAGTCAGCCCAAATAGAGCTTTGTTTAGACGCCATTTTCGTTCTCGTTCTGCTCTCCGGACTGCAGTCACTATTACGTGACAATATTATCAGAATTTTTTAATAAAATCGTCATACTTTGCAGTGGTGCTTAGCTGTGGATCGTTGATAACTGGCTGCGCAATACAAATGCAGCAGGTGGGATTCTGCGCACCGCTGTGCAGAAAAATTATTCGTTCGCCGTCTACGGGCTCTCCTCTCGTCGCTCATTTCCTGCCAACCAGGTTTGCTCCATCCCGGGTCGTGAAATGCATAGCTTATCTTCCGTAACTCGAGATACCCTAGAGTATACTATACGGCGACGCGCACAGGGTCTTCTTGTTTCCCTCGATCAAGAGATCGCCTTGTTCGACTTTTTAGAGCATGAGTATATTTACGGTACACTGGATACTTTCAGTTTCCCACCTTCTTTCGTGCTTCTCATTAAAGAGATGTACAGAGACATTTCAAGCACTGTGTTCCTCGATGGCCAGGAAAGTACCGCATTTGATGTTGGCCGGCGCGTCCGTCAAGGTTGTCCGCTCTCCCCCCTTTTGTTTGTCTCAGCATTACAGCCTTTCCTCCTGGCAGTCAATGACCACTTCGTTATTAGAGGTCTGGCTTTGCCAGGCAGTGAGGCAGTACGCGTCACCGCTTATGCAGATGATATCACTCTCTACTTAGCTGATGAACGCAGCCTGCTTGAAGCTTTAAACGTTTTTCGTGAGTACGCCTCTTTGTCTGGGGCTGCTGTTAATTACTCGAAGAGTCGCTACTTTTTTGTGGGATCCCCACAGACACGTATTACATATGCGATACATTTGCAGTGGTGTGCGCAGATGTGCATTTTAGGCGTGACCTACGACTGTGCTAGAATATGGGATGGTGTGTGGTCTTCGGTCGTAGAGGGCTACTGATCCGGAGTTCCCGGGTTCGAACTCCACCGCGGCGGCTGCGTTTTTATGCAGGAAAAACGCTAAGGCGCCCGTGTGCTGTGCGATGTCAGTGCACGTTAAAGATCCCCAGGTGGTCGAAAGTATTCCGGAGCCCTCCACTACGGCACCCCTTTCATCTTTCACTCCCTCCTTTATTCCTTCCCTTACGGCGCGGTTCAGGTGCCCAGCGATATATATGAGAGAGATACTGCGTCCTTTCCGTTCCGCAAAAGCCAATTATTATTATTATAGAGGGCATTACAGCGCGTGTGCGGAGGGCGCAGACATTTGGCCTGCCTCTGCTTGAGAGGCGCTACCTGGTTCATTCGGTTGTGCTGGGTGCCTTCTGGTACCTTTGCCACATTGTTAAACCACCCCTCTGTGTCATAAGGCCGGTGCAGACTACAGTTTTTCTTTTTTTGGTCAGGCGGAACGGAGCTTGTGGCTCGTGCTGTTCTTAAAGAACCGCGGGAGAAAGGAGGTTTTGCCTTTCCAAATTTGTCCATCACGTCCTCGCTGTCAGCTTTGAAGGGCATTTTGCGTATCCTGCTGGGGGACGCGTCTCCGGCGCGAACCCTGACGCTGCACCTTTTGGGCCCTTTACGCTTTTTGGATCCCGCGGCCCCTGTTAACCATGGACCTCAGTCAGAGCAGCCTACCGCTTTCTATGCTACGTGAGTGGCCTTCTTCAGGCATGTAAGAGCAGTACCACCTGATGTAAACATCGTGGCAGACACTGCGGTGGACACTATGGGCTCGCTGTTGTTGCATGCTGTGCCGGCAGCTCGCCGCTCACCGATGCGCCGCGTTCAGTGGGCGCGCATAGCGTCGACACCTCTCCCAGACCATCTACGCGACTTTGGGAAATTGGTTGGGCAGTGCTGCCTACTTGTGATCGGCTAGAGCGGCGGGGTTGAGTGTAAAACATTTTATTCGCCGGAAAGAGCTTGGTAAAAGGTAGCGTTAAGTGGTCGAGAGTACATAGCCCTCGACGACTTTGTCAGCCCACTCAGTGAGTGTTTGTAAATACAACCATTTGTTCCATTTGTTTGTAAATACAACCCCAGTATTCTCATGGTTTGTACCTCTCCACACAGCGGTGGGTGTGTTACGCTCCAGTACCTGTCCGAATTGCCCGCTCACGGAATCTAATCGTCACGTTGCAGTCACCTGCATGGTAGCACGTGTCTTTTGGCGCGCGGTTCATGCTGGATTCCGTGGGCAGAGCATTTCGAGCTTTGTCTCCCGCGGCCGCTTCCCCAGCGGCCGGTTTGCTCGCCTGTTAATTGTTGCCGGTCTCTTTAGTTTATGGCGCAGTCGATGCACCGCGGTCGCTGGCGGCTTTCACCGCCGCGCTTTGTGGCCGGCCGTCTTCGAAGGGAGCTGTTCAGTTTCTTGTCGCAGGAACACTTTTTCTTGGGAGAGGAAGAGTTCCTCCGGCAGTGGTCATGCCCATTCATTTCTGTTAACAACGATCGTCTTGTTCTGGTCTTTAGGCCGAACTGGCGCTAAGGTCTTGCTTTCCTTTTTCTGTGTCAGATTATTGCTGTTTCACTCTTCTGTGAATAGGTATGCTATCCCGTCTTAAATCGCTCACAAGCAATTCCCATTAGTTGCTCAAAGCTGCTTATGGTACCTCTTTAATTGGCTCGCCTTACATGCCTAGCGTCATGTCTACTTGTGAATGTCAACGTATCCAGTAACCTTGGCATGTGTAAATATGTAAATAAAAATTTTCCTAAACACGCTCGTCGGTTTCTGCCTTATTCTGAAAAAACCACCCTGTCCCCTCACCTCTTTCATTTCATTTCTCCATTCTGCCTGCTATCCTTTACTCCCGCTGCCCCAGCTCAGGTGCTTCAGTATCGATGGCAGATGCCGGGGATAGCAAAAATCTTTTCCTTTCTTTCTTTATTATTATTTAATAAAACCACTACTACTTAGTTTTGAAAGGCTTTTCCGTTGTCGAGAGAGAGAGAGAGAAAAAATGAGCTGCTGTTCAAGAAGGTTAAACGCTTGAGCTTGTTCATTTCTAGGGTAGAAAACAGCGCAAGAACGACAAGGTCTCAGAAAGACATACACACTGCGTTCAACTACTGGTAAACCTGGTTAGAGAGCGAAAGCTGTAATGTATCGGGGAACTAGACCCGGCTTCGCGTCTATAGCGCTGAGTGCGTTCCGCACACTGGATAAACAGTGCGCCCGCCCTGCCACCCTGGCAGATAGATGGCAGTTAAATTAGTGGTTGATCGCGAGATGTTGGTCACCCAATAAATTCTGCAGCCTACTGCTGCAGTGCCGCGTGCCTGTCACAATGTTGTCAGCACTGATGCATGCAGCCCACATTCTCTCTCTCTCTCGCATCACCTCCACACACCTCAAAGCGCAACTGAGGTGTCCACTGAACCAGGGAGCCAGTTATGCGCCTTCCTTTCCTCAAAATCATCGGTCTAGAAGGTTTTTAACGCCAGCGGCAATGAACGCCGATGGTCTATGGCATCAGTGCCGCGTTTCTGCTGCAACCTTATGAATGCTAACGCATGCAGCGCACATCTGTCACTACCGCCACACCACATTGGTTAAAGCACGACTGAGTGCCCACTGTCCCAGGGGGCCAGTTATGCGCCTTTCCTTTGCTTTCGAAGAAAACTGAATTGGTTTTGAGGAAAGGAAAGGGCGCAGTAACTGTCTCGCATATATCAGTGCACACGCGAACCCGCCAGTACTCTTCAACTGTGTCCTCCGAGCTCCAGGAATATTCAGCCATGTCCTCCGAGCTACAAGACTCTTCAGACGAGGACAGCCACGGGCGCCAAACGTGATTGGGCTGAACATCAAGAATTAAAAGAATTGGTTTTTAGGGGAAAGGAAATGACGCAGTACATGTCTCATATATCGTTGGACACCTGAACATCGCCGTAAGGGAAGGAATAAAGGAGGGAGTGAAAGAAGAAAGAGGTGCCGTGGTGGAGTGCTCCGGAATAATTTCGACCTCCTAGGGATCCCTAACGTGCACTGACATCGCACAGCACACGGGCGCATTGGCGTTTTGCCTCCTTAAAAACGCAGCCGTCGCAGAAATTATTCCGGAGCCCTCCACTACGGACCTATTTGTTCCTCTCTTCTTTCACTCCCTCCTTTATCCCTTCCCTTACGGCGCGGTTCAGGTGTCCAACGATGTATGAGACAGATACTGCGCCATTTCCTTTCCACCAAAAACCAATTATTATTATTATTATCAGTCGGATTCGAACCCGGGAACTTCGGATCAGTAGCCGAGCGCCCTAACGACTGAGCCACCGCAGCCGGCTGAAGTTCTTCCCAGCTCATTCCCCGGACTATGCGACGACTGCTTTACCTAGCGTAGTGAACCTTCCGCTTCAAATAATTATGGCTCCAGTCCACGTTGTGAAGGTGGTAGGGCAGCGAAGCTGTAAAACGGCACCCAATTACCCACTGCGACGTAACTTGCGAATATTCACATACGTGGCTCCACAAAGACTGAAACCACACAGGCGGGGGCGGGGGGGGGGGGGGAAGAGAGGTTGCTGATTCAAATGATGAAACCACAGACAAGTGAAATGCACTTGCGCTGTAAGCCCGATTTCAAAGGAGATATGCTGTTTCTATTCAATTTTCAGTCTGGAATTTAAACAGCGAAGCTGTATACCTCTAAACCTCCAAGGAAATTTTCGTGTCGTCGTCAGCAAAACACCAGGAGTGGAAAAGTACCCAACAGCACACATATCGAACATCATACTGATCACAAAGGAGTCGAAACAAATTTTTTTTAAAATAATATCAATGAAACAAAAATAAAATGAAAAAATGATTAAAGATACAGCACAGAAATCGCACATCACACTGATCATAAAGCAGTCGTAATAAAAACCTAAGAAAAATATATGACAAAATAAAACAAAAACCTCCAGCTTCGTTTTTTAAGAGCGGGACCCCACAGCGTGTTGCAGCACTGCCAAGGAGTCCACAGAACACCATCGTCCGTTTCGCGCGACACCTTAATAATTGGTTTTTGGTGGAAAGGAAATGGCGCAGTATCTGTCTCATATATTGTTGGACACCTGAACCGCGCCGTAAGGGAAGGGATAAAGGAGGGAGTGAAAGAAGAGAGGAACAAATAGGTCCGTAGTGGAGGGCTCCGGAATAATTTCGACCACCTGGGGATCTTTAACGTGCACTGACATCGCACAGCACACGGGCGCCTTAGCGTTTTTCCTCCATAAAAACGCAGCCGCCGCGGTCGGGTTCGAACCCGGGAACTCCGGATCAGTAGTCGAGCGCCCTAACCACTGAGCCACCGCGGCGGACCTTGCCCGTTGACAATTTAAGGAAAGGAAATGACGCCTGTAGCACATATCTTGGTGGACACCCAAATCGCGCCGGAAGGGAAGGAATATTTCCGATGCTCGGTGCCGCAACTTCGCGTTCCGGTAAACATTACGTTTGCAGATTCTCTCAGCTTCTGGCAAAGGATATGCGGGACCTTGCTCTTAACAGCACCGTTCATGGGGCCGACCTCAACCAGATACTAAAAACGGAGCTTCCGAGGCTCTGGCCTTACCGCAGCGCGAAAATGCAACGTTAGGGCGGAATTGCGATCATTACACACTATTTCTGGAAAGTGCTCAGCTTCAGTGTTGAAGACAATTAACACTTTATTTTACTTACATGACCTCCAAGAGGGCTCCTAAAAAAGGAATTCTACTCCATTTTGAGCGCTCTCCGCAGTAACCTTTTCTTGCTACGTCATTCCCCGGAGTGCATGTCCGATGGATTCGAAGTCTGGTCTCCGGTGGCTTCCCGCTTCCATCCACGGACGACTCGCTTGTTGATTCAGTCAGTGACGTTTTTGGAAAGCACCGCCGGCACTATCGGCTTCTGATACTTCAAAGATGCCTCTCAAAAGGAGTGCGGATTGGCCACGATTACATCTGCATGTATCACTGATATTACAGGTACGCAAGACCATATTAATCTGTCAAGACGGAAGAAGTGGAAGGTATACAATAAATGCAGTCATTCACAAATGTGGTTCGGGGAGTGCAAGCAAACATCCGACCATATAAAGCATTTCTTTGCTGTGATACGGCGACTGGCTGGCCGCATAGAGCCTTCAAAGCTCCCTCAGAGCATCCGGAAAAACGTCCCTGTGCAGGAGGCACTCAGTTTTGTGTGCACTGCCACTGGCAACTCATTGTTGGCTTTTTTCTTTTTCCTGTAGGTAGAGGGATGCTCAACCAAATGGTCGGTTTCCGGGGACGAGTCGTCCTGTCTCCGAAAGATCTACTGTGTCGATAGATGAGCGGCTCGTTCTGCCTTCGCCCATCTGCAGTACGTACAGCTACCCCAATATTTCGGCGAAAAAGTCAAAGAAATAAATTGCTAGAAATTTGCTCACTGGTGGAGTGACGTCAGAGGCTGGGCTATTGAAGCATCGAGGCAAAACTCAAAAGGACGTCTCGGAAAACAGAGCGGCAACTTAGGAGGAGGAGGAGGGACTTTAATGGAGCAGGAGGGGTCAGCATGGTTGTCGGCCTGGCATGCTATTCCAGGGCAACTTAGGGTTACACCGTTTGCGGGACCATATATTGCTTCCACGATCACTCGCAATGCCTGAGGGAATAGCACCGGGTGTGGGACGTACCGCTCTCGACGTGACGCAAACCGCTTAGCCCGCGCGTATCGGTCTCGCCGCACTGATAGCCGCGCGATGGGTGGAAATGCCGCCGCAAACGGAAGGTGTGCAAAACGAAACAACGCGAGATGGAACCGAACAGGCAGAGGTGCGGCACAAGTGCTCTCCTGCGGCCGCGAGCGGACCGCACTGGTTCCGCACATCTGCTCGTTCCGCCATCTTCGCAAGACGCGTTTCCACGTGTGCCGCGTCTGATGGTACAGAGGTCGAAAACGACCGCAGCACTGGCATTCGTTCGCCTTCTTCGCTGAAGCGCTCGTCGACTGCATTGTGGCCCGACGTTCTATGACGTGGCGCATTGTGCTTCAGCTCGTTTTGTGACCCACGAGCGCCCAGGGCTGCGCCAGGCGCATAGGCTCTATCGACTACCGCCAGCTGATTGCTTTCATGAAAGCAAGGCCTAGCATTACCGCATTACCACGCCTGCTGGCTGTCGATTTCACGAGGCATGAAGGGCAGGTAATTCTCGTGGCAACTTCGGGACGCTGCAGCTAGTGAATGTCATCTGCAAGGAAAAGGAACCGCAATTCCAGAATATTCATATAGGTCGAATACTTGGTATAATTAAAGTACAGTGCAGACCAAATAGAATTGAAGAGCAAGTGCTATTAGCAAACTATTCACAGTATTGAATATTCACTCATTCCTATGAAAACCAGAAAGGTGCCTTACGCAGCCCAATGTCACCACCACAACCTAGGGCCAAGATCGACTGGTCAACATTAGCACCATAACCCAAATTGCTGCCTAAATATATATCCAAGGTTAGAAATGTTAGCCTTCAAAGGAAAAAAATTCGTTGTAGAAACTTGGATATCTCTTAACTGCGAAAAGGCGAAAGCCGATTCCTCGTTTTTGAGCAATTTTTACCCAAATTATAGACTACGTGACCTGAAGATCACGGCCACCTACGTCCCGTGACCTAGGTGGAGATGTAACGGATGGACGGTCACCACGAATATGAGCCATTAAAGGTCATCGCCTTAAAAAAGCCCTTAGACTGCAATTTCCGGCCCTTACAACATAGTTTACGATACACACAGAATGAACAAGGGAGGGGAAAGCCTCAGGTTGCTTGGCAACATTTCGACAAAAGGACTTTCCTTCCTCTGGGCAAAAAGTTCCAGTCATACCTAGCTGCCTGTCGCAGCCGGACACACAGCCCTTCAAGCCCATGGTCGCTATGGTCTTTCGATGCTTAACATCCGCGGATTCCTTTCTGCTGAGCTGGCCTATTTTTCACAGGTCAACCGGTTAATCCTCTTTAGCCGCCATCATGCCTGGACAAGATTCACGCTCCCCATTCTAACACCCTTCCCACTTCATGCAATCCTGCGCCTCATCAGGCCTTCCTCTTCAGAGTGAAGGCCCTGTTAAAACCCCACCAATGATAAACGCTTTGCTCAGACGAAGACAAGTCCTCTTGTCGAAACGTTGGTAAAAACCTTGAGGCTTTACCCTCACACGTTCACTTTGTATCAAGAAACCATCTACCTGCCCTCTCGCATAGTTTCGGATAAAGTGGCTCAAGCAAATTATAAGAAAGGAAAGAATACGTACTTGCCCAGTTGCCCAGTTTTGAGCACATGGCCATTGGTCTAGGAAGGGGTGCGCAACAGACTAAACAACCAGGTTACACACTCTGGAGCGGAAAACCACAGCGTTGCATACGAAGCATGTATATCCCAGTGACAACACTACATCCACGGGACATCCCTGCAAAATCTTGAAAGGACATGTCCTCAAGGACTGCGGAGAAACTCCTGCGGACGTCTCTCACATATCCTTCTGGCCGCATTTTCAATATCCAAGGAAGGTCCATAGACGGTCCCTGGGACATGGTTATATTGGTCAAATGATGGTAAATTCCCTTGGGAATTTTTATGGGCCCGAACAATTGCCTAAGGGTCCCTGGAAAGGCAATGGAGAGAGGAAAGTAAAGATTGCCTACAGCATGATTCTGGTATGGATTGCAATATGTCATCAACAAAGATTGGAGGGAATGTTAGTCAAGCTTCAAGCCACTCCAAGCAGTCTATAGTCAGCTATAGGCTGAATCAAGCTGGCTTGCAGATAGGTTGATAGGCTTGACAAGCCAACAACTAGACGTCTCCAAGATGGGTTTGAGTTTCATGGGACATCATAAATGAGGACACACAACAACAGTTGTGCCTTTCCAATGCACGTGCATGCCTCCTGCAGATGATGTGTACCAGAGGACACAAATAATAAACAATATATACATTCACCACCACAAACAGCTGTCGCTTGAATTCGTGTTTCACAGTGGTACACGCCCCGAGAGTTTTGAACAGAGGTTTCAAAAAGAATGTGCTAAGTAATATCGTACCACAACCTTGGGTCAACCATGGATATGCCAAGCAGCCACAGTCTAACACAAATGGCCTCCCTCATCCACACACCACCAAAGCCAACTGAATGGTGATGCTTTTGTAAGACATTCACAATTCGCTGGGCACTACAGTGCCGTGATGGCAGCGATGCCCAAACACTAATCAAACAGTGCTGCAGCTCTTCAACGCGTGCTCTACAACCCGTACTGTGCAATTTTCCACAGCCCGAGCTGTTTGCAAACGCCGAGGGTGCAGACACTGACAACACAAAAGGGATGAGAGTAGCCGCGTCCCACTTATTCGTGCCAATCCTGCCGTAGCCACAGTTCCAGATTTTCATTTCACAACCAGTATTCTTCCATTTCACTTCTCTTGAAATTTTGCAGCTGCATGTCAGTTTCGCTCAGCTCATTGTCTGCGTCTGAGACAACTGTACTGATGACTGCAGTGCAGGAAACTTGGATCGCTATGGGTTATCCTGAAGAAAGCCCCCGATTAGCTGATCACGGGCCTCTGAAATCAGGAAGCAATTATCCATTGGTACCTGCTAAAGCACAACCGCAAAGCTACAAATGGAAGCTATAAATGCCACCATTCTACATACAACTTGCTCACTTAAGTGAAACAGAGCCCCAAATGGTCCTCGATGACAGCAAGCAGCAGCTCAGCACAGTGCACAGCAGAACGCCAGTTCTTTATTTTCTTCCAGCAAAATAACACAACTTGTTTCAATCGCGTCGTCTTTCACAAAGCTCAAAATACAGATCTGCGACCCATGTACACCACATCACATAATAATATGGATATACCTACCACACACAGCTGACATTAGTAGCCACAGACATGGGACAGAGAAGAAAAAAATCTGCAATGCTGTGTACACTAACCACTAGGCGAGAAAAAAGGTCCTCCAATATCAAACAGCTGGCTTACAGACATTGCTTGCACGCGGAACACAAAAATGAGATTCGTCAGCCTCTGAGAGTGCAAACACTGCACCAAGCTGGACAGCTCAGAATCACTGCTGTCTCCTGCATAAGACCTGGCCTAAGGCCAGGCAAGCAGTCATGAGAGAAAAAAAAATGTATAAAGATGCCAGCAAACGCTGTGGGCTAAACATCGCCTCGCATGAAAGATGCCTGCATGGCAACTTGCTCTTAAGTTCGCTTAGGCAGTGACAAAAAACTCCCTAGCTGCACACCTTGTCTGCTGCACTGGTCGGCTTGGGTAACTGCTTTGAACGTCCCTAATACGCTGAGTGCAAGTTACATTATATTAAATCATTCAGAGGTAAACTGTAAACAAACTACAGAGTGCCCAAGTTCACTGGGCCTCAAGGTTTTGATCACAGAGCTGGTGTAACAGAGGAGTTTGCTTGAATCACCTTTACCATCGCAGAGGTAGATGAACGCCACATGTTGAGATTAACCTGAACTTCACAATTCACATATCAAATTGCACGAGCTTTTGTAATGGCGTGCTCTTATACCATTAATTTATTATGCTTATTCTTCTGACGCTCATTCAAACTCCTGCTGGTCACAGGTCCAGTGTAAAACTACCTGAGGTTCAATTCTGGCATGTCCTTATGCCGTTTAAAAAAATAATACAGGTAAAACTGCAGGAATGAAATATTGAACCTTTTGTCCTGCTCTAAAATGAGGCTACTATCCATCTTACCTGAGAGCTGCACACAATACTCTGGCCTGACAGAAGCAGCTCCACACTGTAGCCTCATTTGCACTGAGTTGCAATGTACAGCTGAAGCAAGAACCCAAGCCGCCTTCCCGGTCCCCCCAAAACGACAGTTCCTTTCAGAGCAGTGAACAAGGACGACAACAGCAAATGGGCAGGCAGTGCCTTCTTCAAAGCTCTGGGCATAAAGGAACAGAGATCAGCTAGCATAAGAGCAGCTGCCTTGCACTTTCGTTTCACATGTGTGTGTGGTGCCATCTAAAAAATATGAAACACGCAGTACTATGTACAAACAAAAACAGCGGCAGGTAGAAGAAGCCTCTTGGAGAGACACACGGTGAGAGACTCGGGTAAAAACTGGAGATGAAATGATAAAAAGGAACACACTAGGCCTGTTCTAGAGAAAGAGGTCTACTGGAATGTGCACTGCAGAGGCTGAAGCCCGGGTCTGTGCTTGGGCCCCGCTCCTTCACCTCCTCCCTGGGGCCTTGTGACCACAGAGGACGGTCTGGCCACTGGGGGCCCACGCTAGGTGCGGCCGCAACAGCAAAGAAGAAGCCAACCAGCAGCACAGCCTCTTCTACCACTGGCTGCACCTAACCCCTACTATGCGTTGCATGCCTCGATATCTCACAATCCCTTAGCATGAAGCTTACGGCTTTTTTTTTTTAATTTAAAACACAGCACAGTGAGCCAAGTGACTTTGTCATCTGAGCCTACAAGAAAGCCAGCAGCAGCTGCTGTGCGGATGCCTCGCGCTGTGCGACTCGGTGGCCTCCTGCTTGTTGCCATGAAACATGGCTGCGAGTCACAATGGCAGCAGCACATGAGGTGGTAGTACTAGGATACTGTCAACAAACAGTCACAAGACACAACACCGTTCAGGCTACTGTCACACTCATTCGTAGCTACATGTTAAGACAACTAGCAGCAGCCTGTGAGACAGCCACATATTGTGACAGTCATGAAATGTAATGGCTGCAAAACAAGACTGTTACAAAATGTGACGGCGTGTCACAAAACGTGACAACCACAGGCATGCGAGGTGTCACACCTGCGTTGCTGCTGCTACCATCACCCCCTGCAATGTGCTGCGATAACCGGTATTCAGCGGACAGGCTGTAGCTCCCGGCATCTCTCTCCTCGGCTCACTACGCTGCGTCCTACACAGCAGGCTGCATGGGCTCCCCTGGTGCAGCCAGTGGAGAGAGAGAGAGCAAGCGGAAGAAAGCTTCAGACAAACGTGGCCAGCGCCGAAGGGGAGGTGGTCTCGGGTGGCCGCTGCTGCTGCAGCTGCTGCTGCCGACGCTTGGGGCCGTACTCGCCGATGAACGATCCATCCTCGCCAAACTGGCCTGGGTCGCCCTCTCCATATTCAGCCATGCTGTCGCTGTCGCTCTCCTTTGTGCTAGAGTGCAGCGAGGTCCGGCTGCCGCGAACTGGCGCGCCCTGCTGAGCACTGCAAAGGAGGCACCATTTTGCGAGTCAACGAGACAATTTGGACGGTAGTTTCACTTGCGAGGCTAGAAATATTATAGTAGAACGAAAATAGACTGCAGACTACTTCCTGGGAGGCTAGTCGCTCTAGAACCCCAATCATACAACTTTCAGGAGGCCGCTAAAAATCTTCCATCCAGGCTACGAGAGAAGTTAATAGTGGAGGGCTCCACATTAATTTTGATCACCTGGCACTGCACACGGTGTCTTTTGCGTTTCATGCTCTGGTCGACGAGCCAGAAATGCGGCCGCTCAGAGTCTTCGAACAACTTTTGTGATGCACAGTCAGAGCATGAAGACAACGTGCTGTTTTGGTGAGCCTCCGCTTAGAACTGCCGTCACTCCACCATTTACGCCACAGTGCCTGTACTAGGCATTCGCACCAGAAAGGAAAACATATGCTCTCCTGCGGTTCAAAAGCGAGACTACAGTGCGTCCACGCCAGTGGCACACTTCCCGCAGCAAAGTGCCGCCAGCCACCACAACAGCCAGAACTCGCCGTTCACTCGGTGTTGGGAGGTTTAATGCTCTTCACACCGCAGACAGACCGCAGACAGAGCAGAAAGCGCTTTGTAACTAGCCGCACCCTACCATGAAACGTCTAATCTTGTTACCAGTTTACCTCCAACTCAATAACCTCACCTTGACAAGGGCGTATAATTGATTTCTGTAACACCTTCATCATTAAAGTGACCAAAAAAGCAGGTCAGTTAAGAGCCACCTCTCACTGAGAGCCACAGATTGCACACACCAAGACCGAGCCATGGGCAAAACCGCCCGTGTAGGCAGCTGTATGCTGGATCGCAACGTTAAGCACGTGTTGTGCGTCCATGGTTGTATTCTGATGTGGAATGCCTTGGGGTGATGTGACATCTGGCATTAAAGTGCTCCACCAGTCTCTCATTCCGGATGGTTCCTGCTGGTTGTCATATGAAGCAGGGCGTGTAAAATTCTGCACTTTGACATTGAGACTTTTTTAATGCCTTACCTCGATCCAGGGTTGTGTTGAGCTCGCACTAATTCGTCGTAAACTGCAGGTTGTCGCATGAACAGCTCATTCAGGGCTCTACTGCCCATTCAAAGACTACATACAAAATATAAGATCCCTTGCATATACGTCACTGAAGAGGCATTGAATTCGCTATGGAGTTTTTGAAGAACTGCGCTCATAATCTGTGACATTTGTCTCTCTTCTAAAGTCCTTGTTTGTGCACACAGACATCTGCTGCTGCTGGCGTCGCGTGCTTTGCTTAGACCTTGTTTGGTCGCAGCAAACTGTGCATGAAAGATACCGTATTTACTCACATAATGCTCGCACTCGCGTAATGCTCGCAACCCCCACATTGGCTATCAAAAATTGGAAATTTTTTTTTTCCCCGCATAATCATCGCACCCCCAAATATACTGCCGCGAGCCGTCTGCTTGTCGTAGCGATCGCCATCTATTGACTGCGGCCACAACTAACTGCCATGGTTGGGCGCGCGTGCTACTAGGCGGCGGCACTGTGCTATCATCCGCTGCCACCGCCGCTACCGCTCATCCACTCACCACCGCTACGCCATTTTGCGAAGGTGTCTCCAGCTCTCCGGTGTCTCGTAGGCCTCGTTTGCCTTGTTTGCGTGTTGCACCGTGCTCTTTGTGCCGCTTCGCCATGGGACGCTAAGCAAACTACACAGCTGCTTTTAAGCTAAAAGCTATTGAGTATGCATTGGAACATGGCAACCGCGCCGCCAGCAGACACTTCGGCGTCAACGAGTTTTGCGTCCGGTATTGGAGACGGCAGCATGACGAACTCAAGACGACTGGTAAGACGCACCGGGCCTTCCGTGGACCGAAGACTGGGAAATTTCCTGCCGTCGAATCCTCTTTACTGGAATATATCAAGGCTCGACGAGCGGATGGGTGTGCTGTGTCGATTGATTTGATACGGAACCAGGCGCTCGTAATCGCAAGAAAGGAGGGCATCCCGGTGCAAGACTTCCGCGCTAGTAACGGGTGGGCCACACGATTTATGCGGCACAATGGACTCTCGCTCAGGAGGCGAACGACACTTTGCCAGCACCTGCCCGCAGCCTATGAAGAGAAAATAGTGGACTTCCATCGATTCGTTATCAGGATCCGGCAGGAGAAAAACTTCTTGCTCTCCCAGATAGGGAACGCGGACCAAACTCCGCTGAATTTCGATATGCCCAGCAGCAGGACAGTCGAACAGACAGGCGCTCGGACTGTGCACGTCACTGCTACAGGTGCCGAAAAACAGAGGTGCACGGTCACGCTAGGCGTGACGGCGGACGGGCGGAAGCTCCCACCGTACGTCATTTTCAAGCAGAAGACCCTCCCGAAAGGAAAGCTCCCCCCTGGTATACACGTGTGCATCCGAGAAAAGGGGTGGATGACCGCGGACCTTATGGTGGACAGGGTGAAGACTGTGTGGGGGCGGTGACCGGCAGTGCTTCTTTTTCCGTCGCTCCTCGTGCTTGATAGCTTTCGGGGCCATCTTCAAGAGTCGGTTTGGGCGAAGTTCAAGGAACTGCACACGGACCTGGCTGTTATACCCGGAGGCCTCACATCAATGCTACAGCCTCTTGACGTACCTTTGAACAAGCCATTTAAAGATAACGTCCGGAGGCTGTACGCAGAATGGATGGCCGAAGGTGAACATGCTCCGACGCCGGGCGTCAAGATCAAAACACCGTCCGTGGAGCTGCTGTGCAGCTGGGCATCAGAGGCATGAGGGATGATTGATGTAAACATGGTGGCCAGAAGCTTCAAGAAAACAGGAATTTCGAACGCCCTGGATGCGACCGAGGACCACCTGGTGTGGGACGACGAAGAAGCATCGGAAGATGAAGAAACCATCGATTCCAGTGTCGACACGGACTCTGATGAAGAGTAGAATTGCCTGCAGGACGTACGCAATGCAAGTAGTGACAGGGAGGTTGCGCGTGGCAAATAACGTGCTTTAGCAGCTCGAGCTTACGTTCACCCTGTACTTTCATAACGAAGGTAAGTTACGCTTGAAAGTAATGTTTTCGTTATATTTACAATTGCGGACCTGACAATCCTAATCTTGCACCCATTCATCTTTGCATTTAACACTCTGAAACATTTGCTTGAAAATTTTCCCCGTATAATTATCGCACCCCCAAACTTCGCGTTGATTTTCAGGGAAAAAAAGTGCGAGGATTACGCGAGTAAATACGGTATGCCCATCAGGAACAGCTTGCAGTGAACAAAAAAAAAGCCGCCTAACGATAAATTTGGGAAAACGTTTAAAGACTGCAAAGAATTGAATCTCGTTAGTTAGTGATGCATATCTGCTTACTCCTTCAAACTCGCTAGTTTGTGATGCAGATCTGCTTAATTGTTGCATCCCAAGCTGCACAGTGGCTAAAGCAAAACTGAAAAAAAAAATGGAGACGAGCTACAGTTACTCACGGCTTGGAGTACTCGTGGAAACCACCATCGTAGTCCAGGTCCCGGCCCTGGGCCACCTCCTTGTCGTGGACCGAGTACTTGCCACCGCGGTTGCGCTTCACCAGGCACACGAGGATGAGCAGCAGCAGGAGCAATGCCAGGGCGCACATCATGCCAATGAACCAGGCCGCACCGGCCACCGCATCTGGACTGCCCGGGGCCCGGATGGCTGCAACCATGCACACAAGCAGCAAATTCAGCACTGACCTCAATGAGCTCTCGCACCGCCCTTACAGCTTGGGAGGGCCCTCTGCTCATACAGTAGA
This sequence comes from Amblyomma americanum, assembly GCA_030143305.2. NCBI lineage: Eukaryota > Metazoa > Arthropoda > Arachnida > Ixodida > Ixodidae > Amblyomma > Amblyomma americanum. The sequence goes on along the minus strand of JARKHS020017518.1, from coordinate 40,921 downwards.
GAACTGAGCAGGCCAGAGCATAGTAATTACAAAACTAATCACCAAGAAGAAACAAGCTCACAGAAAGTGTACTGTAACTTAATGCACACATTAAAACCAACCAGTGCCAAACTGTGAATGCATCTGAATATCTTAAAGCAAGTCCAAGCCAACATAAGGCACGACAGTGGCCACAGTTCGGAATTTGCCAGTTTTAATCCAATTCTTAAATGCTCTTGGGTACTACTACTTGACAATAAATCTTAAATTACAGCATACTCAAAAACATTACACAGACGCACCATGAGGCATAAGGTGCTCCATTTCTTAATGTGACACTTTTAATACTGAAGACCACGTCATCACAAATTCCTCCCGCAGCCTGTCAGACACGTATCGGGTCATTGTTAAAGTCACACAATCTTAGCTTGGTTCTTCCAATAATAAAGACAGCCTTCTGGTGCAGTGTGGTTGCCAGCGGCTGTCATAAGCCACTGTACAAAGCTGAAAGCTGAAATTTCCCACTGTACAACTCAGAACTTATGTTACATTTCTATTAGCCTGATCGAGTCCAAGCTGAATCACAGTAAATTTGTTAGAAACCACATACTGCAGGGGCACGTAATGTCTCTTTGATTTTGGAATAATGTTTATGAGTGAAAACATTGCAGAATGCGCCTAGGCTTTTTTTTTTTTTTTTTTGAGGGCATGCAAGGCCTCCCATCTCAACTAAAGCCACCAAACAAGATAACTTACAGAAAGCAATAAGGAAAAGGCCGACACTAGATTCACTAAAAACCAGCCAGCAACTCACACAGCAAGATTTCCAATTTCTAAATGTGAACCAGCTATCTTCCTTGCTTTCGCTTCCACACAGTAAAACGCCACATGGTGGCCAGTAGCTTTCCCACAACTGCAGTGAGCGTGTGACTAGTACTAACCAAGGCCTCCAGTCTCAACCTCCTCTATCCGTGAGGGCCGCTGGTGTTTGCCGTCGACGGCGATGACACGCATTTCATACAGGGCGCCCGTCTCCAGGCCCTTGACCAGAATGTTGTCCTCATTCTTCTCCACCATGGTGGTCTCCCATGTCTCGTCGCCCTTGCGGCGATACTGGACGTAGAAATGGCTGCCCGGGTGGCCGGCCATCGCTGGAAGCCATGTGACCTGCGCAAAATGTCCACGACGTGTGCTGCTTCAGCTATTTCGAGGTTACATCTATCACATTAACATGCAAAGAAATACCTTATCCCTCAGGGTAAGTAAAAGCATTAAACACACGCATAGTGGCTAGATTCATGCATGTCACTACATGCAGAAAGCTACATCCCATGTATCCCAACTAAGTTTGCCAAATCTCTTGTGCCCGCAACAACAGAACAGTGCAAATATCGGTGATGCAACTATCAGCACTGCAGCTATCAGTGGTTATCAACAGTGCAGCTATCAACAGCTGCAGCTACCAGCAGGCGCAACTATCAATGGTGCCATAACCAGTGATGCCGTAACCAGTGATGCGTAACCAGTGATGCTGTAACCAGTGATGCTGTAACCAGTGATGCCGTAACCAGTGATGCCGTAACCAGTGGTGCTTTTAAAGTAAATGCGATTATAGTAAATTGCATTCTGTTAAAAAATATGACTCGATAAAATCCTATTTATGAAACCTTTTGCTGAATGAGCAGATTTATACCAGACTTTGATCTAAAAAAATTAACACTCAAATTTTAGCCCTCACCAAATTCCGGAAAAAATAAAGCCCGAAAATGAAGGGATTTAAATATAAGCAAAAATGTTTCTTATTCACAAATGTCTGTTACATCCATGCCCTCAAACGGGGTTCAACTGTATACAAAGCCAGTTTGCAAATGATGCAAGACAGCAAGCACAGGCGTCTGAAAAAATTAAACTATTTATCCCACAGTTTTGCTTCCTTCAGCATTCAATAACTTAGCTTATCAATGTTGCATTGGTCAGAATGATGTTATGACTTCAAAGCAGAAAGTGGCAATAAGAAACCATGCTCAGTTTCATACTTAGCACCTAATGTTGCAGAGGCTACACAAGTAGTGAGCCCTCAAATGCATATCATGCTGCCGTGTATCATCCCAACTTCTCATACCCACAGCAAGGATTTTGACAAAAACGTGGAGCAGCATAAAACAAAATAAACCTGACACTGCAAATTGTGGATAAGGCAATCAGGCATTCAGTTATTAAACCCTCTGTTTCAAATTTTCAACGTTGGCAAACTGCATTTGGAATGCTGATTGAGCCGTGTATACCATATATACCCATATAAGGGCTGCACTTTTAAGGCATATGTCTTGCTCACCCCATTGAGCAAAAACCAAGCCCGTCTCTCTCTCTCTTTTGCGTGCGTGCATGCATGTTAGATTTGCCAGGCGCATGGCATCGCATCACCTTGTCGCCGCAGCGTGCGACAACTGCATTCACAAATTGAGCGAGCAGGCTTGTCTTTTTACACACGAACAGTCTCAAGTGCCTCTGCAGACTTTTTTTTTGCCGCAGTTTTGACGGAGTTTGGCCCTTACACAGGACCGGCATTTTTCGTAAAATTTTTCCGACTACAGCAGAACCCTGATTATGTGCCTCCTCAAATTAGCGCAGTCCTTGTAAATCCTTCAAATACATAATGCAATGAAATTATAGATGATAGGACGTGCACCCAACGATAGGCACTACTTAACCACAAAAAGTAAAACAGGTTGCTATATCAGTTTACTGGCAAAACGTCACATGATTCTAATTCAAGATTAAGATCCTCTGAAGATCTGGCACTCAAATGACCGACAGTTCAAAGCGGCACACCATGCATGTGACCCGTGGCAGTCAATGTGAGGCAGCATTCGCCTGGCCTGCTTTTCCGCACGCTTCACTGTCGAAGGCCTTGCGGAAATCAGCTATTCGTTCATTCTAATGTGAGGTCATCCTGTGACAGTAAATTGATAACAAGATTAGACCTTTCATAGTAAACTGTGGCTAGACTCAAAACACTTTCGCTGTGGCTTCGATGCGAAACATGCTATGCTTAGCCACTGGGCTGACGGCGTGCTACTATGGCACCCAAGCCCGACTGGTGGCACATTGCCGCAAAGAAATGCATCGCTAACATGAGTGCGCCCGATTAAAGTTTCTTGGGCAATATGATGTTTTTGTCCCTTCCGATGTGTACGCCAAGTGCCCAAGATATGTTAGTAGTGCTGCAGCACTGCATGCTTGCGGTTCCAGGTGAAGTCCGGCGCGCGGGATGACTCGTGCATGGTCATGCAGACAGTTATCATCTATGAGCTCGCAGCATAATGTACCACATGGGCAAACTTAAGCACACATGAAGGAGTTCTTCTGGCTGACTTTTTTTTTCCGAATTAGCGGCTGCCAAGTTGGGGATGCAGATTTTACATGAGCATATACTGTACATCATGTCACCTACTTCTCGAAGTCTTAGCAAGAGTCAAGACAGAAACATGATAAGAGTTAAAACGAAGTGCAGGAAACTGCCACTTGTGGCATGTGAGCTTTATCAGAACAAAAGATGCTTGCCTGCATTTTGGACATTTGCCAAACTACTTTTTGAGCATGGAAGTAGCCAGCGCAAAGAGGCCCGCTATGTGTAGTTGGACACAATTCCAAAACAAAGCGGCAGATGAACCTCAAAGGAGGACCTGCAGCCAATGGCCCTCACTGATTTTTGTGACACTACTGTTAATCCTATTATGCCACGGTTATTCCCCTTTCATTTGGCACCCTCTTCGATTTCAGGGTCAGGTAAAAGGGGGCCAGTCAGAGGGGAGAGGGGGAAATCGGTCAATGCCACTGGCCCAAGGGGCTCCTTTGAGGGGCATTGGCCGTTTCGTTGAGCTGTATCCAACTGGAGATTTGGCAGCATAGCACATTATGTATCAAATGGAGTACAAACACACTCACGTGTGTAAAACATACAAGACACTATGAATTTGTGCTAGAACCCATGAGACTGGTGCATCAGTAATGGTAAGAAGCAACTGTACAGCTCCAGCTTGCCGAGTTCAATAATTCTGCAGCTCGCAAGTGAAAATTTTGTCTTCTTTTAAAATGTGAAGTAAGCAGCTTTAACAAACAACCAGAAAGAAATTGACACATTGAGCACTAGCTCTACCTGCCCAGCAGCACCACCCTTTTCAAGCAATTTATAATTTAATTTATTATTTTACTTATTATTCTTACACACTGTTCGTGGCAGCCTGACCTGCACGACAGCATGCTCATTTGAATGTTTCTTTTCCTTCCTTAGCTTAACGATTTCATCAACAAAAGAAATGTGTCGTACACAGAACAAGGGTCGTCCCTACCTGCACAGCAGCATGACCGTCTTGGTCTGGCAGGTAAGCCCATGTGAAGTCTGGCATGTCAGGGACACGTTCAGATTGGTCAGCCGTCTCCAGCTCGATGAAGTAGGGGTCGCCCTGGCCCTGCGCCGTAGCTGCCTGGATGGTGATGCGGTACTTAGTGCGCGGCTTGAGGCCCGCCAGCTTGGCACGTGATTCCAGTGGGTCGCGCACGGGAGGCTGGCGCTCCATCTTGGGCCCCAGCTGAGTGCCGCGCACTTCCTCGTAGTAGATGTGGTATCCGGTGAGCACGCCATTGGTCTCGAGCGGCCTCTTCCACAGGAGATAGACACCCGTCGACCCCATTGGAATACCCTCGAACGACGCAACAGGCCCTGGCGTGCCCTCTGGTGTCATGAACTCGATGCTGTCCGAAGGTGGCCCGTTGTACATGTCGTTGAACACAAGCACGTGGACCAGATTGCGTGAAAATGGCCGGAACAGACTGACCAGGGCTGTGGTCACATTGGCTGGCACCACCACCTCCCTCAACTTCTCTTCGCCCTCGTCGGGCGTCCACGTCTGGATCTTGTAGCCGCGGAAGTGGCCCCGTACCGACTCGGGGCTCACGGGACTCCACGTGAAGTTGGCTGACCGGGCGTCGACCACCTGTGCCAGCTTGAAGTCCTGCGGTGCTGCCAGTGGCACATTTTCACCTGAGTAGCCAATGACCTCCGTGGCAGCTGTGTGCGCCTGGCCCCGCCGGTTGTGTGCCTCCACCTTAATGCGGTACGGCTTGAATGTCGGCTGGCCATACTCAACATGCTTGTTCTGCTTCCAGTCTTCGATTATGCGCGAGCTCCACGTGGCGTCGGGGATGTCGTCGCGCTTCCAGAGCACCTTGTAGAAGAAGCCCGGTGCGTTGTGCTCTATGGGAGGCATCGGTGTCCAGGTGATGAGCAGGTTGTCGAAGCGGTCCCCACGGCCCATGACGCGGTCAGGGTTCTTGTGTGGCACGTCTTCAGGAGTCGTGCACCTCGACGATGCCCCTGAGGGCAGCGAGGGCCCGATCTTGTTGCGAGCCACAACCCGGAACGTGTAGTTGGCCCAGGGACTCATGGACACCTTGAACTTGGTGTCCGGCGCCGGTATGTTCACAAAGGCATCCTCCCAAGTGTCAGGGCTGAAAGAGGTGTTGAACTGGATCGAATAGGAGAGGATGGGGGCTCTCCGGTCGCCGGTGGGCTTCCACTCCACGAGGGCCATGAGGCTGTCACACTCGACGCGCACCATCTGTGGCGGATTGGGCACATCTGCAAGCGCAATGGGGGGTTGATCTTCTCAGTCATGCGATTGATCACAAGGAATGCTGTGCACACAAACGGCAATACAGCATGAATGGTCACTGGTTGTGTTTTGATGAAGTACTTTGTGGACGGCTTACAAGACATCAATCTCATCATTCACATTGCACAGCTGCCTTTCCGTTCAGCATTATGTATGGCTTGTGGCATTACATGGAGCTCTAGTATAAATCAAAACAGTTGTCTTCGACACAAGGATGAAATATATAGTATTCCAAATCCAACACTGAGGTTGAAAATTCCTCAAGTGCACTATCTGTCTCGAGGAAAATTACTCAGAATAAAAGCATTTCTCCCCTCTCATATTGGTGCTACCTCTATTCAGCATAGTCGGCAAAATCCGCTGTTTACTTCATAACACTGATCTATCGCCGCATCGAAATTCGTCCCCTAGCAAGCTACGAATGTTCCAAAACGCATTGCGGAACAGTCATGGGAAAAACCTTTATCTGTGGTAAAAGCGGTACTTCAATTCTGCTCTTTCTTAGCTGCAATCTTGCTAGCCACCTCCACACACCTATTAAGCCGAGCATATCGCGGGCGGCAGGAATGACGCACCCATCTTGCGTTCTAGTCTTGCTGACATCATCCTCTTGTGTGGGTCCGAGCCCACCACTGACACAGCGACATGTTTTGTTGTTGCCGCCGCCACTGCGGCTTTATAAGAAGGTAGGGAAACAAAGGAAGGAACACTGGGAGAGGAAGAGTAAGAAAGGTTGTCAATGGCGGTAGGCCTCAAAGTAGGCCATGCCAGCTGCCCCTCCTTCCTCTTTTTGCCCACGTCGGCAAGTGCGAGAAGTGTCCTCCAATCAACCACAGAGAAAGACATGCAACACGCGTCTTGTTGTTTTTCCACCAAAAAAGTGACTACATGTGCCTTTGTGCGTATTGCTTGTGTGGGAGTGAGGTTGTTGGGTGTGAAGCACAAATGGGCTTTCCAGCTGAGAAGTGTGCAGACAGCCCTGGCCCTTCCAATACTTTTACCAAGCTTCAGGAATCTGTAAACACGACAAATGCATGTTGCCTTTGATTGAGCACAGGCGGCATGCCCCCTTCGGCATTGATTTTGGGCAAAATAGCAAGATCTGCGGGTTGGCCTGGCAGACTGTGTCAACACTCATGCTTGCCTCGCTCACATTGTCCCAGACGGTGCAATAGGCGGACCACTCGCCACTGTGATTTCCGTCCGCCTCTGCGGTCAACTTCTGCCAACTGAATAATGCCCACTTTGACTAAGTGTCCTCACACATGCTCCACTCCAGCACTTAACTCTGGTTCACTTCAATCGAGCTATAAAAATTTGTAGCACTGAAAGTCCGGTAAACTCTACTTCGTTATACTGAATGTAAAAATACATGGTGTTCTATAAACATGAAGTTATGAAAGTTGAAATAGTACTTGATCACACAGAGGATTTCAACACAGTGAAGTACGTTACATCGGAGTTTAACTGTATGTGCACATTTCTTCTGAAAGCTTATATCTTGCATGCTGACACTAACAAAGCCAGCTGAATGAACTGTGAGCGCACAATTTGCATTCCCTCTTGGTTTAGCAATGTGAGGACCATAAATTCCTACAGCAACTTCTGCTACATCTGAGAGGACAGCAGAGAAACGCTGTGGTGGCAGAGAAGACCAATGGAAAGAACCGTGATATACTTCTTGAGGCTGTAACAAAGTATCAGTGCAAAGCTGAAAGGATCACCAAAAATCAACGTCCAGAGGTGTACAACCACAGATTGATCACTTGTGCAGCATGACTCACTCACCCTGGACGGTAAGGGTGGCTTGCGCACGGTCGCTGTCGAGGTCAGTCCTGGCCACGCAAGTGTAGATGCCAGAGTCGAGCTCGATGGTGCGTGTGATGGTGAGCGAGTTGTCGCCGGCTTGCACCATGCGTGCGTCTGCCTCAGGGTCCACAGGCTGGCCGTTGAACAGCCACTCGATGCGCAGCTCCAGACTCGGGTCCGCCTCCGCATTGCACCGGAACGTCGCACTCTTGTCAGCCGCCACCTGAAGCACACATGGGGCATGGGACACAATCATGGGACACAATCAACATCATCGACTGTAACCGGCGTCGACAGGCACCCGGACCCTTGGCCGTCGTGAACGTCTTCACAGCCGTTTGTAAATGCTTTGTACCATTGGAACACTCACGATCTGAACATTGCATCATTCCCATATGCTGTCTTGATCATGTCTAATGTCTCGGTAGGTGACTTATTACGCAAAGCTTCACCGTGTTGCACTGTTCCAAAGTTTGCTCCATGGTTTCCGCAACGCAGTGATGAAACAGGGGTACATGCTAAAACATCTCCAGTCACTTTGCTTGCTCGAAGCCAACTGAGCTCGTCGCATTGTGAAGCTGAACGTTCCCCCACGTTCACCCAAAACCGGTTTCCCAACCCAGCGCATGCGCACCACACCATGACTTGTCTCATTACTTTCAGGACAGACCCTGTACGTCTGGTTTACGTGAGTAGGGCTCATTCAAAGCATTCTTTATGGTTTGCCTACAGATGCCAGGTTCGGTGCTAAATGACTATTTTGATACCGCTTTTGAGTGTGAAACCACTCCTGGCCTCCTAACCTGGAAAATGCCGGTGAAGTCACGTGGTACGGGAAATGGTGAGAAATAAGTGAGACGCTGAATGAGGGTGACTTTGGCCAACCTGGAGAAATAAAGTAAAATTGCCACAACTGGGTTTCGTACCCGCGGCGGCACGAACTGGCCAGCTTCGCTGGCCACTGCACAAGAGCTATTGCTGCAGCCGATCATGCCTTGTGTTAAACTGCAACACACTCTCGCGTTGTGCATTGCATGTCGTAGTCTTCATCAACTTCCATCTGTGCACAAGAAGCGAAAGGAAAGGAAACTCGCTTTCAGGTAGGTGGCACTGGTGTCCACTTGCAAAAACGTGCTTTCACACAATACTCTGAGGTTAGCAATACAAAACTTCCAGCAAATTTTTTTTTTTATGTTTCCACTAGGCTAGGGGTTAAAAGAAAGACAGTGATGTGGACATATCTGAAGGAAAGGAAAGGGAGTCTTCACTCTAACACAGACATAAGAACAAAACAGAGGGAAGCTGCGCCAAAAGATTAAAGAAAAAAGGCCAGAAAGCGCAACAAACTAAGTGTGGCAGCAGCAATAACGACAAGGACACAGGCTAGGCTATGCTAGTCCGTTCAGCTTTCCAGTGATGGTGCTGCCCTGCTCAGGTACGATTTAACCCAGACGTGGATGTCAGCCTAGTTAAGAACCTGACATGATACAGCACCAAAATCTAGCACACATAAACTGCATAGATCGGTACCTTGACAACAAGAAATCAATTACACAACATGTCAACGCAACCAGTACCATGAAATAGGGTGTAGAACCACACTGAGCCACCAGCTAATGTGGTAACCATGGACAGCATGCACCTGGCTTGAAAAGCTGAAGTCACAACAGCATTGGCCGGACTAAACCGCTCTAGTTTCGCACAGTGCAATAAAGACAGACAATCAGGCTAGATGACAATCCATGGCATCGTAGTTAATGGTTCGAGCAGGGTAGTGCACACTGTTTAAAAACCTATTTACAAAAGCCATGTACAGATACAACTATCCATGGCCGGCCTAGCCAACTGCCTCACTTCGAGACAAGGAACTCTGTGGCCCCCTGCGCCACCCCCCTGAATGTGTGACAGCTAGGAGTCGCAAGAGCCAGAAAAAAACCCAGATGTTCGCCATACTGCAGTTAAATAACCCCGCCACCCTCTATCCAGCACCAAATTACAGAACTAGCAAACATGTTGTCATGATGTTCCTTTTTTTATGCCGCTAGTCTAAAGTGACATCACGACCTCAAGATGGTGCCAGAATCCTCTATCCAGCACCAAATAACAGAAATAGAAAACGTGTTGCCATGATGTTCCTTTTTTTTTATGTCACTGGTCTAAAGTGACATCACAACCTCGAGATGGTGCCAGAATAATTGATTAATCAGGCACCATTTCTCCCCTTGCATTCCTTGCTCACTGTTTTTGAGGATGGGCACATAGGACCGGTGCTTCCCTGGCATGTGAAGGCCATGGCAAAGGACCTCGTGCTTATTTGAGTGTGGGGAAGGCTGTCCGGCTTACTCAAAAAATGCATGTATGTGACCCTCCACTCGAATGTGAAAAAGGAAGAATGAAGGAAAACAGCAATTGTGGCACACTGAACCATAAGTTGTCGCCTGCACGCCACTCTCCTTACATTCTCAATGTGACCTAAGTGATCAGTGCTTTGCAAAAAGGTGATAAATGCATTATGAAACAAGCAAAAGGATGATAAAGCAAACGACTTCTTTTTACTGTCAGTCCAAACTAACAATCCTACCAACCCACTGTCACGCGACACTGAGCATCAAGAATTGAGACTGAGGAGATTCTTTTTCTACATAATAGAGCCTAGAAAGCTGATTCTAATTTTAGGACCAAGAGCAACAGAACTCTAGCATGCTGCTTGAAGAAACCATTGAGATTTTCAACTGCAAACTTTAATGCGCTTCCTGAAATAAACACATCCTGTTCACGTTGCCGGGCTACAGCTTGTGTCCCAAGCATGCTATACTCGAGTGAACATGCAAGCAAAGTGAGGGAGCAAACACACTCACCTCGTAGTTCTCTGGTGGGTTTGTGATGAGCGTCTTGCCCTTGACCTCCAGTGACCCGGAGGCCGAGGCATCACCAAACTTGTTACTTGCATAGCAGGTGTATTCGCCCTGGTCAGTGACTAACAGGTCGTTTATCTGCAGGTCGCCTGAGTCGAGGACATGGTAACGACCTCCCGTCAGCTCTTGGGCCTCCTTCATCCATTTCACCTCTGGCCGCGGCGCCCCAAACACGCGGCACCGCAAGGTCACCTGTGATGTCACTACGGCCAGCGTTAGCTGCTCGGGTGCCTCCGTGATGGTCGGTGGAAGCGCTGCAGAAACACGCACAGCAAAAAACTCAGGATTCCCAAACAGGAAAGAAGGAAAAAAAAACACCAATCTACCTCATCAGTGAAAAGGCTGTAAGCATGCAATGCTTAGCAGTCGGCACCCTGCAAAGTTACCTTGCAACCTCTTCCATGAAGTAACCTTGTGTAAAGCCGCACAGCGCGCAACTGACATTACATTAGATTGGCACATTACATCTGACATCACTGACAGCTACCAACACAGGTAACTTTTAAAGGCATATAGACACCAAAATTTTGCTTGCGTGGTTTCTTCTTTCAAATGATGGATTAGAAAATAGGGTACTAGGATCACCCTACAATATTCTCCTATTAGTACTGCATAATTTATAACTGAAGTTTTTTCTTGATCCTGCTTTAGTTTAGGTTTCACCAACAGAACGATGGTTGTGACGTCCAAGTAGTGTTCAGGTCACGTGAGGCATAAAAAAACTGCAATGTAACCACTGATATGTAGAATTAATTCAACACAAAACTTAAACCAGCCTGCTTCAAGAGTCGGAATCACAACGAATGGTGCATCAGCAGTTATATTGCTCTTTCTTCATGCTTCCTTTCCAAAACTTCTTTATTCCCTACTAATGCAGCATTGCGACCACAAATTTCAGGCTGCTCTGTTATTTGGGTTACCTTTTGCACAAATTTATCTTTCAGCAGACCTCCTGTACTTCTGGCAGCTTATTGCACACTGGCCTTGCATTGTTAAATATGTTGGCAGAAGACTTACTTCACATATACTAGCAATTCAAATACTGATGTGAGCAGCAATGAAAGTTATTCACATTTTTATGCTCTACACCACATCTGATAAGCTGGGTGTTACGGGGATAAGTGCATGGACCTTGCCGATATTTGGCCGCAAAAGCCCAAAATTTAACTGAAGATCGACAGCAGTGAGGGCTACAGATGGCGAAACACCGCGGAAGACAGTATGAAAGGTGCAAGGAAAAAACGAACAGCAGTGCCAGGTTAGAGCGTCTTGTATTTCATTAAATGTACGAAATTAAAAACAAGCAAACACACCAACACAATCACTCATTTTTGCATTTGTTTCATTTTTAATTTTTCTGTACTTCTGGTTCTATAAGAAACGAACTCACTTAGCTGCCTTCCTTGTAATGCAAAGGAACACCGTCAGCACAGCAGCAAAGACTAAGAAAGAAGGAAGCTTCCACTTACCAAGCACGTTAAGGTAGAAGTCACGGAAAGCATATCCGTGAGGGTTGGAAGCGTTGCACTGGTAGACAGCCGTGTCGTGCTTGGTGAGGGACTCAATCGTGAGAAGGGGCCCCTCGACCTTACGACGCTGGTTTGGCTCGGCCTTCTCAATGGGCACACCATTCACAAACCACTGCAGCTTGGGCTCCGGGATTCCCGTAGCAACACATTCGAAGCTGACACTCTCTTCCTCGGCTGCATTGGTGTTGTCCGGCACACGCAGCCAGTACGGAGCCGCCTCCACCTTGACATTCATAGCGTGTGTCTGGGCCACACCTACACCGTTGTTGGCCTGGCACTCGTAAGTGCCCTCGTCCTCAAAGCTCACCGACCTGATTTCCAGCGTCTTGCCGTAGTTGGTGTATGTGAAGCGCCGGGACATGGGGCTCGCACCCCGCTTTGACCATGAAATCTGGGGCAGCGGCGTCCCGCCATAGATGCAGTACAGCTTGAGTTCATGGCCCCTGAGTGCGACCAGGTTTGGGGGCGACAGGTACTGCTTCTCGGGTGCGTGCTCCGCCTTCCCCGCGCTAGACGTCGGCTCGACCCTCAGCTGGATCTTGTTGCCGATCTTGTACTCACGCCGGAACACTGATGTGGCGCTGCACGTGTACACAGCGTCTGAGAGTGCATCACCCAACTCGACGCGTGAGAAGTGCAGGTCACCCTCGGGGTCAGCCGTGATCCGCGACGAGTTGACATTTCGGAGTGCTCCGCTCGAGTACTGAATGAGCCAGAAGATGTTCGGGCGCGGGTATCCCGTGGGAGGGTTGCAGTCGAGCGACAGTGGATCACCCTCCACCACGTACACTTCCTTGGTGGATTCCTCAGCAAAGTTGTTGAGCTCAGCCTTGCGTAGAAAGACTGAGTTGGACACGGATGTGCCATGCAAGTTGGTCGCACGACACTGGTACAGTCCTTCGTCCACATCATCTGGCTTGGTGAAGACAAGCGTGCCACGGCGGGGCTGCTGGGAGATACGCTTGTCATATGAGACATAGTCGAATTCCTTGTTGTTCTTGGTCCATTCGTAGGTCGGCTCAGGGTTGCCCTGGGCCTCGCACTCAAGCAGGAAGGGCTTGTCCAACTCATCCTGAGATTGGGACACTTGGTACAGCTGTTCATACTTGGGTTGTTTCACCATGGTGGGCGGAGAGGGTACCGTTGCACCCACCACCACTGCACCTAGCAGCAGTAGCAGTGCTGGTCCGAGCGCCATCCCGCCTGCATGTCAAAATCCTGGCATGATGGTCTACTCAAAAAGGAGATGTCAAATCCACGACAAATGCCCCTCCGTATTTTTGCAATCTAAATTCCATGAACAAAAAAAACAACAGCAAACTATTTTTCCAGCACATTGCAACATCAACCTTGTTCATGCAAACTCTTTCTTTCGGAAAGGTGCGAACTGCAAGTGTGATGTGAAAGTGTGTATCAACAAATCAGTTAAATGAAACAGTGTGACAGTTACCTTCACATTCTTAAAAGCAAAAGACAGGCCACAGTAAAAGAAAGCAATATTTTTAAGTGGTCATGCTTGAAATTAGGCAATAAAAATACAGAAAATGGTACTTAACTTCTCCTAAGCATGCCCTGACAACTAATTCCCTTACACTAAGACCAAATCCAAGCACGGATCTTTTTCATTTCATCTCGAAGCCTTTTACTTTCTGCATTTGTGCGGCTAAAGATTTGTTTTAAGAAGACAGACAGGACCATGTGCATACAATGTCTCCCTGATTAATTCTGATCTGATGCCTTGCAATATGCCTGCCAAGATTTTCCACAAGTAATGCCGCAGTGCTCATGGCATTTCCTAGGTGCCAACCATGAGACAACATTTCACAACTACTTTATGAAAAAGTGACCAATGCCCACAAATACGTTTCACTTCCCATTTACGCTTGCATATGTGCACTTTTTAGGCTGACAAAATTCATTGCCACGTAATTCAATTTTGCTAGCACAAAGACATACAAGAATGTACAGTCGTGGAAAAAAGTCTGTGGACCACACGCTCCACTAAGCCCATAGCTCTATTATTATCCGGCGGCTGGAGGCCACACTTGTGGAGGTGAAAGACAAAATCGTGTTCTTTCACCTCCACAGGTGTGGTCTCCAGCCGGCAGATAACAGGGCTATGGGCTTTGTTTGCAGAACGTGTGGTCCACAGACTTTTGTCCTCGACTGTATAAGCAACCAGCAAAATGTACCAGCAGATATTCTGCACCTGCACCAGTAGCAATGAAATAACCACCCCACTAAATAGCTTGAACTGAAGCTTTTGTGTTTGTTCAGTTTTCAAACTATTTCAAGTGTGGTACCACCACTGGTAATACTGTCAGTTGTTAGTACAGAACACGAGCCTTGGTCAGTAAAACACAACAGTTCTGAAACTGATTCCATTCTATTTTTTAATTTCCCGCCCTTCACCATAAGCTAAAGTAAAGCCACGCCTCACGTTCGCTCTTTGTTATTTTCTGAAGCCCTGAGCATGGCTTTGCATAAGGCAGTAGTGAAGGTGGAAAATTCAAAAAATGAATCATATACAGAAAGAATTATTACTTCATACAGGCCCAGGTGTATTAAATGTGCCAGTCCTGCTTTCTTCACTCAAATAAAGTTAATTGTTTGCAAATTACTGTATTTGCACAATGCAAGCTGCATTCTATTTAAACACATCTGATAATTCTGGACTGTAATATGTGCTTACATCAATACAATATTGAATTTCATGAAGTATATAGCTCTCTGTTTTATATGTGTGGCATGATGGGATCGCTGGTACAGTTTTGGTTACATTGACATATGTGAGAGTTAGCTGCAACGACTGCTTTGGGGTTAACAGTGCATTAGCACAGAGTTCTCATGAAATGAAATTATAACAATAAAAACAAACGGGCATGGTTTGCCGAAGTGATCTAAAGGTGGTGTGGGTTGGCAAGACTCCAGCACAATAGCTGTGCTGCTGAACCCACAGCATAGCTGCCGCTGATCATAGTTTTGCAATACTTAACAGTAGCATGAAAAAGTAGAGAGCACAATATGCAGAATCGGTTCTCTCCCATTGCTTGCACTAACTGACCCCGTCAAGGTGAATCTCACTTTTGTGCCAACCATAAGATATTCTCAAATTTAAAGCCAATGCAGAAGTAATGGCTAGGAGAACAGTATCTGGAATAGCCTTCAAGTATTGAGGTAATTGTTCCCTGCCAGTGCTTTATATGCAACTTGCAGTACCTTAAGCACGCACTTCTGATAACTGTACACAGAAAATACATGGTCACTGTGCATGCAACGAGAGGCTACAAAACTGAAGGTTCAGACTCGGCACATCGCCACATGGGAACCAACTTCAAAGGATAGTATTTTGCACACCACAGTACTGTGGTGGAAACAACGAAAAGGGCGCCGCAACATCCACGCATTCCACCATCGTACCACAGAAAAGTTGTACACGCTCTTCGAAGCGCGGTCACAAATGCGGCAAAGAGCGGAAACCGGGGCATGCCAATAACGGCGACCATCACGACTGAGCTAAGTTCAGATGCCGACGCAACTACATATATCAAAACGCGCCCGTAGCAACCGCCGCCGCTGTTCGACGTTGCGACATACAACACGATCTTTATTTCAGGTATGATGCTACCAACGACGCCGATCGGAGCTCGCCAACGATCCGGACTTCCTGCACGGTTTCGCAGCACCCGGACAAGAATCGAGGCGCGAGACGGCTTGAAAGAGGCGCGCTAACAACGCGCGTGGAAATGTGGCATTGCAGATAAACAGCCCCAGCTCATCGAGTCCGGTGTCCGCGACAGTGACCCTGCCCTAGACGCCTTCCGCGGCCGGACGGAAAAGAAGGGGCTAGCGACACTGTGGTGGGCTCGGTCGAGCTTTACAGGTTTCGCCGGTTAGCCCCAGAAACCGCGTACTACACGGACGCTTCTCTCGAAACCACGCTGCTGTCAGCGACTAAATGCATGTCGCAAACGCACGCGACAGGAGACTGCATATATTGGCCGCGATCGACGAATCGGCAACGGCAACCAGTGTGACACGGGGTCAGATCGCTGTAAGCGGAGGCAGTCCCGTCGTGCCGAGGGCCACGCCCCGAGCACTCCGCTCACCGCTCGCCCGGACAACGCACCGGCGGGGTCGCCGACGCCTCGTCAAGCGCGCGGATCCTAGCTCCGTGGCACGGCTCGAGCGCCGGCACAACGGTGCCCCCGCCAGCCGTAGACACCAACGAACGCCCGCATAGGCGCCTGCAAGACTAGGCCTAAGCGAACCAGACTCGTTTTGGCACCGGTCGCGCGACAAGTCCGGGTCCCGATTGTGCGGCTTCGACGGGTGCCAAGGCGAAGGCGAGCAAACGAGAAAAGGGATCGGACCTAGCTTGAACCTGGGAGTGCCCGGTCCCGGAGACCTCGCGGGCGCTCTCCTCTGCTGTCCACACAGCACGCGCACAGACACACACACGGCGCCGACGACAACTTGCGAACGGTCGGCGTCGTCCCCCCCAGACACAGAATCGTTGCCAGCGAAACGCGGGCAACACGCACATACACACCTTCTTTCGCGCGCCGCCGTGGGCACCGACAGACGCACACGCACAACAACACCAACGAGATCGGTGACGTAGCCAGCCAAGAATCGATGACATCACTCAAAACAATGGGCGGTGCCATCGCGCATGCGCTTTGCCGCTTCAGCAGCGGTGTGCAAAAAGCATAGGCGCTCCACGCCTTCGCGCCGTTTTTAACTTCCGCATTGACGTTTGCAAGAAGACACTTTGGCGCTCCCGTCGGGAGCTGCACCTCTTGTTTTCGGTGATGCACGCATAACGGCGACGCACGACGGTGTTTTTGTACTCGGGTATCTATGCATTTTTAGCGCCCAGTTTGTATTGCACTCTACTGCTGCATATGCCAATTTGGCGAGACAACACCCGTTCTCTAATAAGGTGCACGAAGCCGATACTAGTGCTGCACACCATTTGCAACGGCAAACAGAAACGACCTCGCTTTACAACTCACGAGGATAGGGAGAAAAAAAGTTTATTGTAGCTCGTAAAAGGACGAGAACCGGCGTATTCAGCATGTTATGGCCGATGCCCGTGTGCTGTGCGATGTCAGCGCACGTTAAAGATCCCCAGGTGGTCGAAATTACACCCGAGCACTCCACTACGGCACCTCATTTCTTTCACTCCCTCATTTATCACTTACCTTACGGCGCGGTTCAGCTGTCCAACGATATGAGACTGATACTGCGCCATTTCCTTTCCCCCAAAACCAATTATTATTATTATTAGCTCGTAAAATAAGAACAATAGAATTTACGCTTCAGCCATCGCGAGTTTTGCATGCTTGTAATTGTGGCAGTACTCCGGCTCCAGCGCGAAGAAAACTTATTTGAAAGTAACCATAAACATATGGCGAAGACGGGGCTCTGACGTTGTCAACTATCATTCTCGCGTTTTTCTCATGAATAAATGCCCTGTATTTGTTTAAAATATAGCTGTTCGCAACAAAAGCTTGCTTCGACCCAGACCACACTTCTGCTTGCAGCGCCGCTCTGCGGAGAGTTTAATTTTAGTTCGGTGCTGGAGCGTTTAGCCGACGTAGTCTCCACACTAAAGCGGTCAACGAAAATGAAGCTCCACACGCTGTCTGCTTTTGCTTTTTGCCGTGCTTATGACTTGAGGCATTTGAGTGGTAGCGTGCCACGCTCGTGACAAAGTCCGTGGTTAATTATTAGTGAATTAGGTCGCCTCTCGCGAAGGTCGAGGCGGCGGCTGGGACACGACGATTGGCTGTCGGCCAGGCCTTTTTATTAAAAGCAGCAGAGTGGCGCAAGAGAACGTGCTTGGAGTCTAGACATGCTCCTCATAGCGCTTGACTCACTCGGCGGGTTTCGAAAGTCGTTGGGAAGTGTGGAGAGGTGACATTGTATAAATTCTTGATGGTATAGTCACTCCTTCGTTATTGACAATCTGTTGTGACATTGAGTTGTCGGCTCACTCCAGTGTTGTCACAGCGGTCAAACGGGGAAAATTGCAGCGAAATTTTTAATTGAAAGGAAAAGAGCAGCAACCATACAGCGGCATGTACTGCCTCTCGTGGATAAGTTTACTCGAGGGTAGTATGGAGTCACTTCAGAAGTGGCTCGTTTTGTGCCACCGGCATTCGTCACCCGAAGCCTGTACGCTTTCGCGCATCTTGCTGCAAGTGAATGAACAAAACAAACATTTTAATTTAGATTTATTGCCTCAGGGCATCAATGGGCGAAGGCGTGATGAAGGATGCAGTAACGATTAAAGTAATTAAAAAATTGGCGGTAGTTTAGCTTTGGTTAAACGTGGGGTGACGCGATAGCTACAGCTGGCCGAGTGGATCTTGGTCATGTGACCAACCACGTGTCGGCGCCGCCCCCGCCACAATGCCGCCACGCTGAAGGCTCGAAATGCTACCGTTATGTAGCTATCGCTACAAAAAGGTTTGCTGATTTTATGAAGTCCAGTAGTGAGCGATTGTACGGTACCTGCGTCCGGACAATATTTGAAGCAGGGTTGCTCGGAGTAAGACCCGCTACCTTCAGGTGTCGGATCCTTGTAGGCTTGAGAGCTGGGCAGTCCCACAGGAAGTGGTGAATGACTGCTTCAATGTCCTCGCGTTTACATATCGGCAGGGGTGGGCATCTCACCTCAAAAATCTAGACCTCACCTCAGCCTGAAAAAGAATTTGCCGACCTCACTCAACCTCAACATCATCAGTTGAGGTTGAGGTCTCCTTAGGCGCCCTCACCTCACTTTTCCTGAGGCCACTGCTGACCTCTCTCAACCTCACCTCAACCTCAAATTGTGAGGCTGAGGTCGGCTGCTCGACCTCAGAAAACTAACGAAAAACAAAAAGCGATTAAGAAGTTTTTCAGTTAAAAACAGTTCTGAGAATCCTGTGAGGCAGGAAAGCTATAAAATGATGGTGTTATTTAATAAGGTGTCTAAGACACTATTGATGTGCACGCAACAGGAGAAGCTTATAATCTGGGATGAGCCCTCAAAGAGTATATGGCCTGCGGGCAGAGGTGTCCCATGCGCGGTTACCACCAGTACGCCGGTGAGTAATTTATATGTGTCAATACTTGGCAACCTGTTTCGTGTATACTTGTTCGTATTGGAAGCCTCTCGCTCATTCACACACGAACCGGCAATTGACAAACGCAGCCCTTCTACACCATCTAGCAGAAATTGGGAGGAGGGGGGAGGTATTTACGATACTCGTCGACGTACTTTCCAATGCGACGGTTATGCAGACGCATATCAGTATATTTCGATTTTCTAGCTCTATCCAGCATAGCGAGAATTCTCTTTTCAGTCCTATTTATGTTGCCTACGAAAACACTTAACAAGCTGCCACGACTGCAGTACACCAACAGAGGCACGTTGTACAAGCGAGCGGCTTCTTTTATTAATGCGATAGCATTAGATGGCTCACTTTCCAGAAGTATCCGCAAGAAAAGGCGCCATGCGACGTCACGAGCCGACGAGTCACGCGATGATGATGATGACGTCACATAATTAATCAATGCTAATTAATATAATTGGGTAACGCTAAGACTAATTTGTATTATTAGTGATGACATCATATGAGTGTGCCGTCAAACCTAGTCACGTGACGGCGCTATAATATGAGATCACACCTACTCACGTGACAACGATGTAATTTCTCGTCATACCAGGCCCAAATCGCACCCCATTTCAAGACCCATATGGATCCCCCATATCTACACATGCGCGCATGACGCATTACAAAGAGTGCCCACAACCCGGCCCACATTAAGAACATTCGAATTATCCCAGCAGGTAAACGCGCCTGTTCTCATGTATATTATACTGCTAAGATCATGCAACGACACATGCCTTTGACTCTCTAGATGATGGCGATGATGATGATGCTAACAATGTATCCTTATGAGCCCGAGGAAGTCTAATATACCGCTAGCAAATTAAAAGTTGTCAGAATATTGATTAAATATTGTAAATTACCCAGCAACGGAAGACAATTATTGTGCGGGAAAATAGGAATACCTGCAGCTAATAATTAAGGATGTTGATGTTCCTTGGAGGTCAAGACCCTCCCCTGTTTGCGCCACTTCCCTCCAGGTGGCGATGGTAATGGTTTCGAAATCCTGGGAATTCTCCGATGACTCGGCGAACCCGCAGCATTTTGAAAGAAATGGCTAGATTACGTCTTCGAACACTGAGCGAACTATTAAAATCACACGGGTCAAAACAACTGGCCTAGAATGGGCAGCGTGAACCGCTCTATCTGTCAAGAGCACCACGGCTCTCAGCCCAAATTTCTTCACAGCAAAATCTTTTTCCGAGTCCCCCCCCCCAACAAACCTACCACCCCTCTCCCTACCCCGGGGAAAAAAAACCGCCTAAGTACTCATACGCCTCAACAGAATTCTGGGTACTATTTCGTCAACCAGTCTGAGACAAGCTGCTTGAAGGCAATCACTTGTTTTCCTTCAAAACTGAACTAATCAATGGTGCGCCAGCATTCTCGACGTTTTTTACCCCCGGGAACCATGCGAGCATTCTGCGAAGACGTGAAGATGAACGATGGGTATCTGCAAAATAGTTAAAGGAAAGATAACTTGCAGTGCCTCGTCGTCTGCAATGCAGCTCCGCCAACCAAACTGATCTCACACGAGAAAAAAAAAGAGAATGATTAGAAACATACAAACAAAAATGGCACACTAAAAACAGATGCGAACAACAGTCTAACCGATTACACGTCATATTAAAAGGTTTTAAACAGCGACTGAGCAGCACAGCGCGAGCATGTAATCAGTTCCATTCACACATCTTCATTAAAAAAAGGGAAAAGGAATCGGCTACCACATCATCATGCATTCATTATAGTTTTGCATTTTTTCGCCGCTGCAACACCGCTATGCTGGTGCGTTCGCCTCGTGTTGTGGTGTTTCGGCATAATAAGCGAATTTCCGGGAAGAAGGAACAAGGAACAGGAGACCAAAGAGGTTATTCGAAGGATAAAAAAGCGAAATTATATTTGTATGTGCTTGCATTATGGTACATACATAATTAGTGTGAGATTCGAAAGGGGAAGTCACCGATCAAAAGCTTCGACGGTGTTGCAGGCTTTTCTGGCTTCGTGCATTTTAAATCAAATCAGCAGGTGTCATTGTTGGGAACCACCTGAATCACATTATCTCGCCTGTGCCGACTACTCCAGTTTCTGTTAAGTCAGCTTGTAATGTACACCAGGATCCCCTTTATTCTACTGCAAGGCAAGAGCCATGACGTCAGCGCCGGCAACGAGCATGAACACGAAGCAGTCTTGCTTGGGGCCATCCACGCTGCGACGAATTTATTGCGTGCTTGTTGGACTGAACTTATATGTTTGCTTAATCAAACAAAGCTACCGCGGGTCAACGTGAGTTACGTGCTTTGCGCACTCCCGGAGTTTCAGCCGACCGGCAGGCAGCCGGGTGCTACGCCAGCGGGGCAAGGGGGAGGAAGAGTGGCATGCTGTGACAGTAACACTCCTTCCGGGAAGACCAGAGGGGTGCGTCTTCCTGTGGGCTCAGACTGAACGGACATTACGGCGCAGCGCCGGAAGCTAAGAGGGAACTGTGGCATCCGGGTGTTCAAACAGGGGAAACCGAACACCAATCGTCATCACTGCATGAACATTGCGGCGGTGCCTTGCAACTCAGCTTCGGAAGCGGCACTCGTCGGAGTAAGACGTGGCAACTGCAAAAAGCCTCGAACTCAAAATTTCGACCTCATCGAATGACGACCTCACTGAACCTCAAACCCACGCTTGAGGTTGAGGTCTGATTTGCTGACCTCACTCACAAAATTTCGAGCCTTCCCCGACCTCACCTCAACCTCACGTCGTGACTTGAGGTTGAGGTCATTTGGAGGTTGAGGTCGACCTCATGAGGTTGCCCACCTCTGCATATCGGACACCCAGGCCGAGGAAAGAAAGATGTGAGGGCAACCCCGACCCGTATCCTCCGAAGCGCAACCTCCTCTGCACGGGTAAGACCGCGGGGGAGGATTACCGCACACGGAGGGATAAGAACACGTGTGCGGCACCGGAGGTGTTCCTTTCTTGACAAAAGAATCTTTTACCTTCAATCTTCATGTCGACCCAAGGTTTTTCTCTCTCTACCAGCATGGAAACATTACACTTTTACTTTTTGTTTTGGTTAAACATCATCAATGTTTTTAATTGTATTTTTATAACATTCCTGTAGGTTTTCTACTTAACCGTTTGAATAACATGCCACTGCTAGAAACATATTTTACTTCCGTTTTTATTTTATTATGGATAAAGTACTAATAATAACACTAAACATTTTTTTTTTCGAAAAGTGTGCCGTGAAGCATAAGTTGAGAAAAGGGGAAGGAATGCAGGAGATAGAAAGTTAAAAGGAGGAGTGAAGACCCGTTGCGCTGAGGTAGCCGCAGAGGTTGCCAATGAAATGATTTCACAGTCCACTTCAACAGGCTCCTACTCGAATCCTGGCACATCCGAACTACCCCGAACAATATCAATCGCACATTTAAGAGAAACATT
The DNA here is from genome assembly GCA_030143305.2 of Amblyomma americanum. NCBI lineage: Eukaryota > Metazoa > Arthropoda > Arachnida > Ixodida > Ixodidae > Amblyomma > Amblyomma americanum. The sequence continues at coordinate 18,416 of JARKHS020017518.1, read as the reverse complement.
TAATTCAAGACCATATATTCAGCATTCTCTGAAATGGCAGAGCAACCCTGCACGAGTGTGCAGGCCCGCTATGTGTGAAGGTACTCGACGCTTTGCAAGGACCAGCAACAAGGGCTACACCTGAGCTCCACAGAACCGCAAGACATTAATCTGTACATCCACGAAATACTAAACGTCTTACAAACGTCTCTAAACGACCACAAATGGCTATACGTTTTGCGTTATACCGAAAAGCCTCACAAACGTCTGTAGCAAGCAGTTTCCTCCAGAACTTAATTAAAATGTCCGAAGAAAGTTCACGTGAAGAAGGAGATGTCTTTACGTTTTGTCATTTGGCAGAAATATAACGTCCATTTGGTTCAAATTTGCCGCCGTTGAGAAATGACGCTGCAGAATCAGGGCAAGCGTTTCTGACCTCCATGCACTTATTCCAGCCATGGAATAAAAGACAAGCACGACACAAATAACTGGATGGCTCAACGCCAGCCCGCTGTTTGTACTTGACTCTTCGAGGACTATGCGCACCTCTGCAAGGACCTTCAAGTTTTCACTCTAACTATGAGAACGCAATCTATTCTACGCAATCTGAAGTCCTGTTACGGACCAGATTGAGACCAGCCATCTCACCATTCGTACGACCGCACTTAGCTAGCATAAAAACGACGTCCGCAAGTTCCCAAGAGAGCGCAGTCCTGTAGCCGAACACTGCGAAGACTCAGACCACAGCATCAACTTCAGCGAAACCAGTGTTTTCTGAACCGAAGCAAATTACCAGGAAAAGGCTCGTACTCGAATTCTGGCATATCCTAACTATACCCCGAACATCATCAACCGCACAAAAGGAAACCTTCCTGCAGTATATATGAACAGGCACTTCGCTCTGCAACTCAAAGAAATGTCGCCATTCAGCGCCTCCCCACAGTCCGACAACGTGACTCACAGCCTTAACCCCCTTCCGCAGCTACGCTAGCTACTGCCTCCAGTCACCCCTGAAGAATGAGCCGAGCCGGCTCCGAAACGTTGGATTTCAAATTAAAGTTTTTGGTTGGAGATGCCTAGAGTCAAACCCAAGCAGACAGGCAAATCTGTCAAAATGTTCAATTTTCAGTACAACCTCAGATTGTGACACCACAGTCGAGAACGTGAGAAGAACACTCTAGACACAAATGCTCCTACATAGGAGTAAAAAGGAAGAAAGTTTTCCTCTAGCGCACCTCTAACTATAACTTTAAATATAACCATAACTTTCTGTTCATCACGCAAAGGCGAGTCATCCTGCACATTTTTCTTGAATATCACGGCCGAATGTCTGCGCCCAATACCTGGCAAGCTCTCAATCACGTTATGAAGAAAGCGTGGTAGGGAGCCTCGACTATTGTGACACCGACGATCGCAGTCTGTTAGTTGCTCCACTTCCGATGAGGGCAGATAAGTTCGCCAAAATGAACAGCTTCGGTATACTGCCCTGCCTGCTGTCACTAGATCCGCGACAAAAACTATCGGCAACAGGTTTGATATCTGCAGGCATCGTAAACGGTATAGACCCTTGCAGGCAAGGAAATGAAGGAGCAGGTATGAGACATTGTAGTCCGCGCCTTTAGAATAAAAACTGGAACCAAACCAGGAAAAAAATCAGTACGAAAATTCTAAGTGCATGGCATGATATTAAAAAAGTTCGCAGACATCCGTGCGATGAAAGAATTTACCGCGGATTGCTTGGAAAGCTCTTCGGATGAGGAGGCTGATGAGATCAAAGATCGCATTCAGTCCAGCGGAAACGGCGTTCCTGACACGTGACTGGAGTGACACGTCCCCATCAGCCTCTGTCAGCTCTTCAGTGCTCGGTGGCTGTTCTTTACCTACATAAAAGAACAAAGATATGTGTCATTACTTTATTTCGTTCGATGTAGGCACTTAAGTCATTTGCCATCAAGGGGGGCGGGGGGGGGGAGCAAGAATCTCAAGTTCCGGATAAGAAACCGCAAAAAATGAATATCGTACACGTAATTTGTCCGGTCACTTGAGCGGTGAGGAAAAATTACTGTTCTTGAACGAAGAACCCCGGAATAAATATTTATAACTGAACTCAACTGCCGCTAGATATCCTTTCGGGGTTCCAAAACTTGACGGGCCACGTCGCTGGTAAGCAACCCTACACCATCGTTTCTGGTGATATACAAATACCCCAGTCGGTCTCAAGCACGATCGGAATTAGGCACGTATATGTTGTTTTTTTTTTGTTGTTAGGGGCTATTTATAATAAAAGGACAGGGAGAGGGGAAGAAAGGGGGGAGGAGGAGGAGGAGGAGGAGGAAAACTTTTATTTCTATTTACAGTGAGAGGTCGATGGGGCGAGCCCTAGTCCGGGATCCCTGTAGCTTCCGCAGCGGCTCGGGCTCTAGCTACCAATGCCTGTTGGGCATGGAGTTCGGAGCAGCCGCGCAGGGCAGCTTCCCGGGCCTCTCGAGTGGGGTGGAGGTGGGGTGGGTAGGCAGGATTGGAAGGGCATGCCCACACCATGTGGTAGGTGTCCGAAAACTCCTCCTCACAGTGTGGGCACGCGCCCGAGAAAGAAGAATTGAAGTGCTTAAGTACTGCCGGGCACAGTACAGTATTGGTATAGAGGCGGAGAAGCCAGCGCTCCTCCACCCTGGTGAGGCCTTTACAGGGAGGGGGATAGAGACCATGAAAATTTTGATAAAGAGAGGTGATCTCTTTAAAGGTGATGGCCGGATTGAAATTGAATTCCGGATCAGGCTGCGGGTGAGGCGACGCCCGGTGAGTAAGCGCGCGGGCGGCAGCGTCGGCTGCCTCGTTCCCCTCAAGACCCGCATGAGCCGGAGCCCACACGATGGTACGATGGGTCGGAAACCCTGTGTAATCGCATGCGTGGAGAATTTTGAAAGCACGGTCTGGAATGTACCCTTGCTCAATATTGCGGCAGGCGCCCCTGGAGTCCGTAATAATGACTCGGGACTCTGGATCTGCGGCGGCCAGTGCAATGGCGATCTCTTCCGCAAATGTAATGTTTGGGGCACGGAAAGTAAGGCCCTGAACTGTAGTGTTTTGGTGGATGGCGGCCGCCGTGTACCAACCCCCATGGTGCGGGCCGGCCGCATCCACATGGGGAGCGACAGTCAGAAAGGATAGGGGCAGGGGGTAATATAGGCTATGCACAAAAAAATATGGAAATAAATGCGGGGTGCTGCGCCACGCATGATAGGAGTACTCGGTGCAGTTTGCGTTCAGAGCTATAATGCGAACCTGAAGCACCAGTGTTCGTTACACCAAATAAGCAGCGAGATACGATATCCGAAACTGCAGAGCCAGCAAAGCCGCGAACACACATTTAATTTTATTTTGCAGAAAATCCATTCCATTCCAGTGCTGACAAATGGAGGCAGGCTGGACAAGGTTGGCACAGTTTATTTTGCAACCGTATTCGCAGCATAAAACCTAAGTTAACGGTGAAAACTTTCTACAGCTTATAGCTCGTTAAGATGCCCCGAACGCCAAGTCTTTTTTCCATTTAGTGTGCGTGTGAGGGACAAACTGAGTACGCGAAGTCCGCACACTTCGAGGCTGCAATCAATTGGCTCAGATTGTAGAACGACAAAAGCGGTGAAAACTTCCCCTGCTTATCTCGTATTAACTCGGTGTAAGTCGAGGGTGACCCATAGGGTTGCAAGGTCGCTCCATAACGGGGGGGTCAAAGTTCACGGTACTGCCCGTTCATATGTCTGCTGGGTAGCGGTAGAATGTATGGCACCAAACTTGTGCCTCGCTTCTCCCTATTTATTAGGCAGGCCACTGCCCCGCACCCCCTCGCGTACGCCTATGGTGTGAGCACTCACTCGCCGAAACGCGGTGGCCTAGTCCACCTAGTCTGCAGGAGGTACGGAGTTCGAACCCCAGTGCCGCCGGGTACCCACTGGTCTCAGATAGCTAAAAGCTTTCCCCTGGCCTGGTGCTTGGCTCCACTGCGGTGAACTGTTTTAAAAATGCGTCTCTGTCCCATAGCGCTCTATTTGGCCAAAGTGCCCTTGCACATTCAATATTTTCATCATCACTGACCAGAAAAAGTGTGAAATATATTTTAAAATTATTTGAAAGCGATTCGAAGTCTGGCTTGTTTTTAATGGTTATCACGCGGTTTGAATAGTGTTCTCTGAACTTTAAATGCGTCCTTGCTTGCACGGCTGTAGCTTCATCAGCTTTGGTTAACTACAGGGTTCACAATATCCAAATGCTAAGTCAGTGGAGTTGGGACACACTCAGTTCATTACCCGTTGCATAAAATTGTCCGAATATTACAGCACGGCGATTAATACCACAATGTTTATGGTGTCCAGCAAAACAAGGGGTGACATACCGTAATATACCTCGGAGGACTTGGGCTTCTTGGCCGCCTTGCGCCGGGAGCAACTGCAAGAGACCGATAAGAGCAGCAGCTTACAGCTGTGGTCTCGCTAACACCGGTCTATGCTATACTTGGTGCTGTTAATGCCTGGGAGACGATGGAAACTGATATCCTAGAATGTAGATTTTCACCGCATTCCATGCACTAAAAGCTCTAGTTAGGCAGTTTTAAAAAAAGTGTATATCTAACAACTTTTTGGTGCGTCGTAAAGGACAGAGAAAGAATTCTTTACCAGATTCTTTATATGCCTCGTTATTTTTATTTTTTAACTGAAAGGACGCTTTTATAGAGACCCCAAGCAATTCAAATAGGCGGTATTTTGTGCGCTTTATTTTTTGGAGTTAAATGAAAGGTTATAGGCAGCTTGGTTCTTGCTCGTGATGGAACAAATAGGGGAACATTTTATCATCATCGTCATCATCATCATCCCCGTGACTACACCCACTGCAGGGCGAATGCCTCTCCCATATGTCTCTCAAATTAACCTTGTCCTTTGCCAGCTGCGCCCACCCTATGCCTGCGAACTTCTTTATCTCATCCGCCAACCGAACATCCTGCGCCCCCTGTTACGCTTACTTTCTCTTGGAATCCACTCCGTTACCTTTAAGGACCAGCGGTTACCTTGCCTTCGCATTACATGCCCTACCCAAGCCCGTTTCTTCCTCTTGATTTCGACTAGGATGTCATTAACCCGCGTTTGTTCCCTCACCCACTCGGCCCGCTTTCGGCCTCTTAACGTTACACCCATCATTTTTCTTTCCATAGCTCGCTGCGTTGTCCTTAACTTAAGCCGAACCCTTTTTGTGAGCCTCCAAGTTCGCCTTAAGTATGTGACCCCACAGCGTTAACGTTCATTTACTACATCATTTCTTAATGAGTACCTTTATAATTACGCACACTCATTAGCATACATCAGAAGGCATTCCAGACACCATGATATACCACAGGACACACTGACAATGAACGCAGACAGGACGAAGGCTCTTACGGCCCAATGGTCTTGGGTTCGATTCCAAACTATTTCCCGCAATTTTCTTTTCAGCGTAATTAATTTACTTTACGCACTTACATCATTTAAGTCACTTTCACCTCACAGTGAAAATTTAGCTCGTTTTAATCATTTTTCATCCCACACCTCAACATCTGACGTCATAACCCTCTCGACCAATTCTGAATTATAGTGTGACAATGCGCGAAGCTTTCCCCCCAACGCCAGCTCTAATGCTGTCGCCCTGATAATGAACGCTGAGAGAACGAAGGCTGTGCATCAAATGCGAGGGACTTGAGCTGAATTCGCAACCGGCATTTCACTGAAAAAAAAAAAAACGAAGTACGCGCTAAAATCGCGCGCAAAACTTTCAGCGTGCGATAAGCTATACGCTATATCCTCTGAAGAAAGAAATGTACGGTCAATCAAAAAAGTGGGGCGGAACAAACACAGGGTCTCACAACAACCTGGGCTACTTGGCACACGAGCGTATACAGAAGGACTTACACAAAGCCCCCCTCCCCCCCCCCCCTCCTCCCCCCGGCTAGTAAATCACTTCTTCTAAAAGCTCACGCAAGCGAGTGTTCCAGCAAAAATTTGCCTGTGCTTTGATAATCCTGCTTTAAAAAAGTGGATGCACTGATAACTACGCATTTTTACGTCACGACGAGCTTTTTCTATTTCACTTTAAACGTCGTAATTTCTTAGGACTTTTTTTTTTCGACGTGATCATTTTCAGGCACAAAAACTCAATTTGTTTTGTTTTTGTATTCTTCAGCACGCTTTTCGTTTATTTTGAGCTTACGCATTGTACGCAAGCTATTTTCTTGCTAGCACGTCGGTGCGAATACGCTATTGGCTTAACTGTCGCTGACAAGTCGCGATTGTTCCCACATGTTCCCAAGAGCCCCCAAGAAACGTAAGTTCAAGCGCCGTCTTCTTTCGTGCTGCCAATTTTTCTTTTCCGCGTTGTTTCGCATAAGGTAGTCCTAAGCGCTGCCGCAGGCTGGAGAGATAAAGGCTGCACTAAAGTGACGTCATAGGTCACGTCACGATTTACTCGCACTCCGAAGTTGTCAGAGCTCTGCTCGCATATGCAGTTCACAGCTGCAACCTGCCGCGAGATTCAGCGGCCTTCATGCGCATGTGCGCTCAGGGGACAAGCGCTTGCAGCGATTACTTTTATGCAAGTTCTATGAAGAGTTTGTGAACAAATTGCACAATGCTCACTTACCTGTCACCCGGAGTCGCACCCACTCGGCTCTTATTGGGGCTAGCCTGTCCCCGGAAAAGCGCCCGCGATGGAGACGTCAGAGTGGACACCTGCGAGCGGCGCAGCTGAAAAGATCCCTTCTTGTTAGCTCATATCTGAGCGCGCACAGTGGTTGGTGTTTCGGTGACGAACTGCATGAAAATACTGAACAGCTGGCCCTACGTGCTCCCCAGAGCAGGATTGCTAATTGTGTCGCTGATTTTTTTCCTCCATAAAAACGCTAAGGCACCCGTGTGCTGTGCGATGTCAGTGCCCGTTAAAGATCCCCAGGTGGTCGAAATTATTCCGGAGCCCTCCACTACGGCACCTCTTTCTCCGTTTCTTCTTTCACTCCCTCCTTTGTCCCTTCCCTTACGGCGCGGTTCAGGTGTCCAACGATATATGAGACAGATACTGCGCCATTTCCTTTCCCCAAAAATCAATTATTATTATTATAATTGAAAGTAGGGTTTTGAGGAAAGGCATGGCGCTGCGCAGCGGCGGAACACCTGTGGCTCGGTGCTACTAGTGGCGCATGCGCAGTAGTAACTAGGGAGCGAGAGAGAGGGAAACGCGGCATCGGCGAAAGGTCAGGCTACTGAGTCGGTGGCGGCCACCTGCGCCGTGCGTGACGTCACTCGTCCTCCGACGTACGCCGGCTCGCGCGAAGCACAGTGTTGACTAGCGTAGTAAAGCTTTTAATAATAATAATAATTGGTTTTGTGGGAAAGGAAATGGCGCAGTATCTGTCTCATATATCGTTGGACACCTGAACCGCGCCGTAAGGGAAGGGATAAAGGAGGGAGTGAAAGAAAGGAAGAATAAGTGCCGTAGTGGAGGGCTCCGGAATAATTTCGACCACCTGTGGATCATTAACGTGCACTGACATCGCACAGCACGCAGGCGCCTTAGCGTTTTTCCTCCATAAAAACGCTGCCGCCGCGGTCGGGTTCGAACCCGGGAACTCCGGATCAGTAGTCGAGCGCCCTAACCACTGAGCCATCGCGGCGGGGCAAAAGCTTTTCGCCTCAATACAATTTCTACAACTTGAAATTGCAATACCCATCCGCCAGGAGGCGCCTCACTGACGAAATCGCCCAAGAGTTGGTGGTATGAGGAGGTCAAGAGGGCAATAGAAAAGCGCAAGGAAGCATCCAGGGAACACAGATATTCCAAGAAGAGGGGGGAACCAAAACCCGAAGTAGACAGAAAATGGGATACCTTCATAAAGTGTAGAAGGGACGCATCCTATTTGATTAATGAGAAAATTAGAAGAAAGGGTGCCCAATGGATGTCAAAAGTAAATAAAAAGGATAGAAAAGCAGCCCAAAAATTCTGGAAACATCTAAATGCAATGAGTAATAAAACTAGGCTAGAACAAAGGTTTATTGTTACAGATGAGGGTATTCGACTAGAAGGGGATGAAGCAATAAAACACATAGGAACAAGGATGACGGAAAAATTTTCAGCAAAGCACGTGGTACATAATTTATCGAAGGAGGATAGACCGGTTACAGCAATAGCTTCACTTGAGCAAGGAGAGTGGGAAAGGGCAGAGAAGAAGGTTCCTAGTGGCACATCAACAGGACCAGATGGTATCCCGATTATGTTGATAAAGAAGTTAGGACCAAAATCCAAGCAAACATTAATACAGGTAGTGAACAAAATGATAGTGGATGAGAAAGTCCCCGATGAATGGCGATTAAGTAGAATGAACATGACATATAAGGGAAAGGGGGACAAAGCAGACGTAAGTAACTATCGCCCCATAACAGTGACGTCTGTGGTTTACAGGGTGGTGATGCAAATTATAAAGGATAGACTGCAGGCTTGGGTGGAGAACGAGGGGGTGCTAGGGGAACTACAGAATGGGTTCCGGAAACAAAGGAGGTTGGAGGACAATCTATTTTCATTGACACAGTGTATAGAAATTGCGGAAAAGGAACATAGGCCCTTATTGCTAGCATTTCTGGATATTAGGGGAGCCTATGAAAACGTTACTCAGGAGCATTTGTGGGACATATTGGGCACATTGGATGTGGAAAATGGAGTAATTAATCTTTTAAAAGATATATATAGAGGTAACAGAGTGCTCATAAAATGGGAAAAAAATGTATCAGGGCCTGTAGAGATACAGCGGGGGCTTAGACAAGGATGTACTCTGTCCCCTTTGTTGTTCATGTTGTACCTGCAAGGTTTGGAGGCCAAGCTAGAGGGGAGCGGACTAGGTTTCAACCTATCTTTTTTCAAGCAAGGGGAATTGATTAAACAGACATTACCGGGACTAATATATGCGGACGATATAGTGATAATGGCTGACAACAAGGAAGACCTGCAGAAGTTGTTAGACATATGCAGTACAGAGGGAGATAGATTAGGCTTCAAGTATAGAAAGGAAAAATCTGCAGTCATGACATTTAATGAAGAGGGCGGCGAGCATAGAATACAGGAGTTCGTGCTAAAGGTAGTGAATGAGTACAAGTATCTTGGGGTGTGGATAAATAACAGTGTTGAGTATCTGACAGAGCATGAAAAATATGTAATGAATAAAGCTAGTAGGAATGCAGCTGTCATGAAAAATAGGGCACTGTGGAATTACAATAGGTATGAGGTGGTAAGAGGGATCTGGAAAGGGGTGATGGTCCCTATCCTGACCTTCGGGAATGCGGTCCTGTGTATGAGGCCAGATGTTCAAGCAAGGCTGGAAATTAGGCAACGGGGAGTAGGGAGGTTAGCTTTGGGAGCACATGGCAATACACCAAATCAGGGGGTACAGGGTGATATGGGATGGGCGTCTTTCGAGAGCAGAGAGGCTAGCAGTAAGATAGCATTTGAGGAACGATTGAGAAGGATGGAGGAAAAGCGGTGGGCTAGGAAAGTTTTCAGATACCTGAATATAAAGAATGTTGACACGAAATGGAGAAAGCGAACTAGAAAATTGACAAGCAAATATCTGGACAGTAGTAAGGGGGCAAATCAGCAATTATCGGTTAAGAAAAAGGTTAAAGGAACAGAGAGAGCTTTGTGGAAAACAGGGATGCTGACGAAATCGGCACTAGAAACATACCGGACCTTTAAACAGGAAATTGTCAAAGAAAATATCTATGATAATTGTAGGGGAAGTTCTTTGTTGTTTGAGGCCAGGACTGGAGTTTTGCGGACTAAGACGTATAGAGTCAGGTACCAGGAGATAGACACTTTGTGCATTGCGTGCGGAGAGGAGGAGGAAACGGCTGAACACTTGATACTTTTCTGTAAAGGGCTTCACCCTACAGTGGAAGGCAGCGGGCCTGACTTACCCAAGGCATTGGGGTTTAGGGATAGTGAAGGGAAAGTGGATTTTAAGAGGTTAGAAGTAACCAAGCGAAGGTTATCTGATTGGTGGCTAAAAGCAAGACAGGAGTAAAATTTCACAAGACATGGCTAGGTGGCTTGAGCCACCGCCCGATGTAAAGGGTTCAGCCGTATCCATCCATCCATCCATCGCATAAACGGATAGATGACTAGAAAAATTCGCTTTGAAGCACGTTATTGGGGACACCGCAGAGCTATAGAGTGGCTAGAGTTTGCGTTTTTCTGCTCTTAGATTCCGTGGTTCTGTCAAATTACAGACTATTTCCTTGCTTGAGAATAACAGCAATGAAAGTGAGTAAGCGCAAAAATATGCAAAGCTACGCCTAAATTCTTCTCGAAAGCACGCGTCCCTCTCAGTGAATACTTACTGTGCGGCGGACCTTCTTGTAGTAATCTCGATGGCGTTTGAGGAATGCCTTAAAATCACTAAGAGGCGGAAATGGCCGCGACTGTTTAGACGGCGGCAAATAAGGCGCCGATTGTCTAGGGCTCAGAGGTGTCTTCTTCAGTCGTCCCCTCTGGGATCCTGCAAGGTTAAAATGTACCACAAAAAGTGCAGTGAGCGCAGCGACGTTGTTACTGTAAGGACTTTTACGATCCGCGATGCGCCGCACAGACGACAAAGGACCAATACAAGGAGGACCTGAACCACTTCTAACGGTCGTTTTGTGCCGAAATGTGCACGTTCAGGCCCGTACATTCTTAATGTGAACACTAAGTGAACGTCTGCGCTCCGCAGACTGCCGGAAAAACCGCAGACCGAAGCAATGTGGCGCATGCGCAGAGGGATTTCGAGGAGGTGCTTCGCATCGTCTGCTGCAGCGCTCGAGAGTGCACTCACCTCAGCGCTTGAGCAGAGGGCGCAGACGACAGCATGTGTCCCATATATGCCCCTCTACACCTGCGCCTGTTTGCTTCGTTATGTGGCCGCAGCCGTCGCACTGGCGCGCCGGAGCGCGCTCGCGTGTTCACGCTAAGGCAATGCCCGAGGCTTCAGGCGCGTGAAGATTTTGGCATTCAAGTGAAAGAGGCGTTGACTAAGAACATAGGAACAAAAAATAAGTAATTATAAAACTATCAAAACGAGACGAAATATCGCACGTGAAAACACTTCATCGATCAAGATAGGACAAGTCTATTGGCGCTTGTTCATGACACGACAAAAACACTTTGAGCAGGTTCAGGTTGCTTACTGATAGTAAGCCACTAGAGATGGTGAAAATCGCAGTAACCTATCGAGCAAAAAATGTCGAAGCTTTCGCGTGAACGCCAAGACGCGTTCACGCGTTCCATGTTCCTAGTGCTGGCTTGCTTCCCCTCTCGACCCTACGGAGAGAATTTCAAGCCATGAAGAAAAGGCGTTGGGGGCAATGAAAGGACAACTTAAACCGCGAAGAAAAGTTCGGGGAACCTGAAAGAGCTTCAAGCCACGAAGAAAATTCACCGAGCTCCTCCCCGGAATCCTTCCATTCCGGACCCCGCTTCCGACGCGTACGCGAGGGCCCGTGCGCTGACACCGATATCTAGCACGGTCAGATATCGGCTACTCGCCGAGGCTCGCTGGCGTCTCCTGCAGTGCGCATGCGCAGACTGGTTTCAGCGTACGCCAAGAGCACCGACGCTGAGCACGTACGCCCAGGAAGGGCCCTTGGAGTTTGCGCCTTAGCGTTTCGCCTCCATCGAAACGCAGCCGCCGCGGTCGGGTTCGGATCAGCAGCCGAACGCCTAACCACTGACCCACCGCGGCGGGGTACACGACTGTACACGACAGGCGTTTGACTAGAACGTGATGTTAAAGTCGCCGCAACGAATACACATAGCTCGTATGCTGCAAAGAGCGGAGAAAAGCGTTTCCTATCCTAGTGTTCAGAAGAACAAGTGGCACGGGTATTTTCACGAACCTGGAGTGGAGACGCCGGCGTCGCCATGACGACGGCTATGGAGGCGGCCCCCCCTCACCTCGTGCCGCCCCGCATTCTCCTGCTCAGCTTCGCTGTCGTGGTCCTCATGCAGGTTAGATCTGGAGCCTGAAATAAAGCCCCGCAGGCGACTCATTGCAGCGGACAGTCGAGAAAGAGCCTGGAAGGAAGAACGTGTACGCCTGTGCACGTTAAAAGAATTTCACGCGGTTAGAACGGCGGCTCGTGCGGCGGTGATAGTGGTGATGATGATAGCGGGAGATTTGTTTAAGCGTCTACCAAAATTACGACGGTCCCATTAAAAGCATTCACACATGTGTCGTATCGCTTTTTCTGGAGATAATTCTTTTGACTTCATTATCAGTTGTCTGCGCTTGTGCCAGCCAACGCTGATAAATAAAAGGCAAGGCCAGACGCCGTATCAAAGGCGGCGCTGACTAAAGGCAAAATAAGGAAGAAAAAAGCGTCGAAATAGTCGTTACAAAGTAACGGCTCGGTTCTCTTTCTCGTGTTTAATTATTTTCTCAGTACTACTTTATTCTCGAGCTTATTTTTTCAGTTCTACTTTATTCTCGAGCTTATATGCGCAAAATCCTGCAGTGCATCTATGTCTCTGCTACAATTTGGCACTGATCGCCAAGCACTGACCAATTCCCTCTCTTGGTAAGTATCATGTAAGAAGAGGACAAGAAAAGCAACAATAGCAAACCGTTATTGAAGCGAAAGCCTTACTACGCCAGCCAGCGAGCCATTTCGGCTCGTCGCGCACTTCAGCCGTATGCCGTGGCCGACGAACGACCTTGAGCCGCTGTTGCCTAGCAACACCGCAGCCGCGCTCTAACAGATGGCGCCGCCGTCGACACCACCGCCTGCCTTCGCCGCTCGCTCCACCAGATGTGCTCCGCTGGGGTAGAGGGAGACGAGGTGTCGCTTCGCGAAGTATATATATATATATATATATATACTTCGCGAAGCGACACCTCGTCTATATATATATATATATATATATATATATATATATATATATATATATATATATATATGCGCTTCGCCTCAGTGTATTGTAGTCGTTATGGAGAGTACGAAAGAGACGAAACAACGACAGAACGAAGCGAGGAAGGGAAAAAACGCAATAAGAGAGGCCAGAAGAACGCGCCGCATGACTCGAGAAGAGTCGTAACGAAGATGCGGCTAGGAGAAGTCGTGCCACGTCCCGGAGTGACTCTTCAACTGCGGAAATGACCGGTTTGAGTTCTCGAGAGCGTCGGAATGAGACGCTGCGTAGACGACGTGCCGAGGAAACGAAGGTCTCGCAATTCAACTAGGGTTAACCGGAGCTAAACCACAGCCAACTTTTTCGTTTTTGTTATGACTTCATTGGTCTAAAGGAAAGACGTCAGAGAGAGGAAAAACAGCTTTATTTGACCAAGGAATTTCTGGAACGCAGGCCCCTGGGTCCCCACATGACCCTACTGCACTGCGCGTTCATGAGATTATGGAGCTCTGGAGCAGTGTCGTACAAGAGGTGAGAAATGCTCCCCCTTCTACCGCCACAGCCTTTGCGGGTGAAGACGCAATGCAGAGCCCCAGCGAAGCTCCGCATCAGTCGGGACCGGTCAACCACGAGCTGTTTAGAACGCCTCCCAGGACTAGAAGACATGTCGTGGTGATGATTCTGGTTGGACCGACAGGTTTAGGTGGTGTGAATGTTCAGTGCAGTGTGAGTGTTGAGGCGCAGCAATTGTCTCACATCTCGGCGGACACCCGAACCAAGATTTTTTTTCTCCACAACTTCTTGATCAAGAATTTTGCTGTTTATTATTTGCCGAAGGTAATTGTGAAAAAGGTCAATGAGCGTGTTATGTGACTTCCTCATATAAAGCATCAGTTTCATTGTAGTTCTGCATAAGACAGAGCCAGCGTGTTCTCCTCCAAGTGCAGCAAGTTGGCTTTGTTGCAGAAGCGCAAGTGATGCGGCAAAGCCACCTTGTAAAACAAAGATGAGAGGTAAGGAAGAAACGGGACTGTAGAGACAGTTATAGTACAGTAGGGACTGTAGAGACAGAGACAGGTACAGTTCCTAGAGTAAAATATTATAGGTATATTCAAGCATGGTCTTAAATGGAGAGCATCCTGATGTAACCACATCGTCGTAATTTTTCGACATAGATGAGAGCCCAAGTCCCACATCTCCATCCGTCCCCAAATGTCTTGCACCTTCCATTTCAATATTAAGGAGATTTATTGATTGATTGTTTGATTGATTGATTGATTGATTGATTGATTGATTGATTGATTCGGACACAGATTGGAAACATCTGCGCTGAGCTGCAGTGTTTGCAGCGAGTTTCTAGGCGTAAAACATCGAAGACTGATGTATGGGACGATACTGTCCCTTTACTAACATTTTCACAGCCTTCCTGATTGGACGGCACTAGGAATGAGTACACGTATAATATGTGACCAAACATATAGTTTTACTCTTATAAAAGCTTCGGAAGACAATATGCCGCCTTCCAAAATGTCTGTCAAATGCCTCGACGGTGTTTCCTTGAGGCGGCCACCTTCTCCGATACTTCGACAGTGAGCCCGTGTAATGTCTCCGTTTCGTTCTCGGCTGCGGCTGAAAAAAAGGCAGAGAAAATAAAAAATATAACCATTTGCTAAAGGGGCTGATACGAGCTGACACCTGATGCAGATGCGTGAACCTAACGCTGAAGCGACCAGGTGCTGTTTCGGATTGAATGAGGCACGCGTTTCACATTTAGCGCAGCTCAAAGTGTAGTAAATCGGCATCGCAGAATATTATTCACTACACATAAATAACAGCGCGACAGACGGGGCAATAAGGCAGAGACATAAACACGAGCGCTGACTATAAACTGTAAAAAAATTTTATTGCACTGGCGCAATTTGTACTCCAGGGTCCCGCCCACAGCATAAAAACATACAAAACTGTAAAACCAAGCAGCAAGATTCTCCCGCGTTCTTAGTAATTGCGTCAGTGCATTAAAATTTTGTTTCAGTTGATAGTCAGCGCTCATGCTTGTGTCGCTTCCTTATTGTCCCGTCTGTTGCGCTGTTATTAATGTGTCATGGACCAACTGGCCCGGCTAATTCCACTCTTGAATTATTCACTAGTTACGATTACGAATAAGGCATACACCTCTCATAACATATGCGAAATCGCTTATTCATCGGCATACACCTCTCATAACATATGCGAACTCGCTTATTCATCTGCTGCTGAAAGTGAGGACGTCTCACTTTCGACATTCTGCAACTGAGCATACTGCCTGCATGCTACGCGCTATACATTTTACTGACGACCACAAAACAAAGCGTGTAGCGTGTTGCATGTATGTGACGTACAACCAACTAGGTCCAGCTCTCGCGCTTCTTAGAACGGAACCCAATTAACCCCCTTAGCAATGTCACGCCTGTAACCAGCACTGTGAGAACTGTTTTAACGCACAAAAAAATTAGCTGCGGTTTAACTACTGCTGAACGAGGTTAGAGAGTGAAATCTGTGCTGTATCGGGCAAGTAGGCGCGGCTTGGCGTCTCTAACATTGAGTGCGTTCCTTACACTGGATAGCCAACGCGCCCACCCTGCCATCCTGGCAGGTGACAGTTAATGGTTCATCGCAAAATGTTGGTCACCAAATGAACGCTGCGGTCTATCGCTGCAGGGCCACGTGTCTGCCACAACGCTGTCAGCGCTAATGCATGCAACCCACACGTCTCTCACACCACCGCCACGTACCTCAAAGCGCGATTGAGGCGTCCACTGACCCAGGCAGCCAGTTATGCGCCCTTCCTTTCCTCAAAATCATCGGAGTCTAGAATGTTGTCAACGCCAATGAACACAATGAACGCCGACGGCCTATGGAAACAGAGGCGAGCGCTCGGTTTTAGCGTCGGCGTCGGATGAGTGACGTCATAGCTCTCACGTGGTTCAAGGTCGGTTCAAGGTCAACGCGCACACACGGCGAAATAGGCCTCAGCGTTCATTGGGTGACCAACCTCCCTTGATCAACCATTAACAGCATGCCACCTCCCAGGGTGGCAGTGTGGGCGCGCTGCCTATCCAGTGTGCTGAACGCACTCAACTTTACAGACCCCAAGCGGCGTCTGCTTGCCCGATTGAAGGTCGTTGAAGGTCATTCTCCAGCCTTCTCGACGACTGCTTTACCTAGCGTAGTGAAGCTTTTCGCTTAAAAAAAAAACACTCTGCCAACGCAGTTAGTTTAACCTTAACTCCGGCCACTGTCAGTCGCGATTCCAAGACTTAGCTGCCCGTGCTCTTGCAGCATATGACATGCTTGCCTGTCCAGTTAAACACCGTAGGCTACTCATTGTGAGCGGAGAGTCAACTGACGGCTACAGTACGATCTATAACGCTGGCAACCCACAGCATAACGATACTGTATGTACGATGTGCACTACCTAATATTTAAAAATTCTAAGCTCGAATTAGCCATATTTTCAGCCACCAAAAGAGTATAGGGAGGTTAATAAAACGTCTACTTTGTCGCGGCAAAACCTAGACTGACTGTCAATCCAAAATCTCCAACGTCATGCAACGGAGTATACTCAAAAAGAGGCGTATGTCATTTATTTCTTGAATCCTTGGCTCGACATCCAATTCGACATTTAAGTGGTTGCCCCCGGCTGTCCATATTACGTCTATTTTTCCTTACACAGGCACAGGCCACATAATAAAAACAAAATCATAGGGGCACGTAATTCTACCCTACATTTGCAATTCAGTAGCATTAGTACCTGTTTATGCCTTGACCAGAAGTGACGTCACGTTCTGTCGGGTGACGTCACTTCCCTCTAGCCATTGGGAATGCTCCCTCTTGGTGACGTCATTTTCCTTCAGCCAATGGGAATGCCGCGGTCAACTGACGTCACTTCCCTCGAGCCAATAAGCGAATTCAGCTTCCGGTGACGTATTCTTTTCCCCGATGTGGATTTTAATGCTATCGCATTAATATGCTTTCCATTCTCTTCTTGCGACAACATCGACGTAAAACTCTGTCCAAAATCCCACGTTGCCAGTGCTGCAGGCAATTAGGGACTCACCTGTGGTTGTTGCTACCATGGCGGTTGCTTTCCGCCTATAGCCGTCGACGTCACTGGGCCTTCCAGGGAGCATACCAACTATAAACAGGAAACAAATTTCAAGTCATTTCATTTTGCTGGTCCCTCATATAAAAGTGCACAGTTTGAATCTCATTACATTTTTTCAGGCACGACGGCTCAAAATTAACAGGCATTCTGATTTGTTGATGATGGCCAACAAAAAACAGTTCTTTGTGCCGAGCTGCAGTTGAGGCTCTCTGCAGTCTTCATTAAATGCCATCTCAGAAGATGAACACGACACACCCGGTTTTCAATACCGTGTTCGAAATGAGCACGTGAAAGTCGTAGCCTCGATGCTACTAGCATGTTTTTAGTCATTTCAAGCGGCTGCTCCTAATAACTGTCATATTTTTAAGAAAACGAAAACAGCGGAATGTACTGCCTTGATACTACTCCGCTGATTGTTATGCGTTAGAGGAAAAATAGTCTTTCTGCACGACATCGCGCGACCCATTCACACTGTTTGTCAGAAACAAAGACACGTTTCAGAATTCCCTAAGTAATGTAAGCTTTGCCAATACTTGTAACACAGGGTATGTTTGCGCTCACTATAATAATAATAATAATTGGTTTTGGGGGAAAGGAAATGGCGCAGTATCTGTCTCATATATCGTTGGACACCCGAACCGCGCCGTAGGGGAAGGGAGTTTGCGCTCACCCGAGCTGAAGATCAGCACACATAGGCATAGGACGATGAGAACCAGCGCAGAAACAACGAACACGTACGGCAGGGACGGCAACCGCACAGCGCTGTGCTCTTTCGTCGTTCTGCAATGAAAAGAAGCGCACGGGGTGAAACAAAATTCACAGGGACACCTAATTCCATCACGCAATTCAAGATAAACGAAAAGGAGATAAATGCTAAACAAAGAACGCAAAGGTTGTACCGGTTCGCCTCCCTGGCAGGGATGCGGTCTCCCTGAGACCCGGTGCCCACTGGTCCTCGACTTCCTTCCTGGCCCGAACCTCGGCTGCCATGGGCCCGCCGCCCGAACTCGGGTCCCGTGGCCTCGGACAACGATGCGCGGTGGGTGTCGAGCGACCGCCCCGTACCTCCACGGAAAGGGGGCTGGCGCGGGATCTTCGGGAAGCCTCCGAGGCTGTCGATGGAGTACGCCCCGTTACGACGCCACTGGCTTCCCTCGCTTGTCGGAGGAGCGGCAGAATCCGCAATCCCGGGCATGGTGTTCGCTTCCACCTGAACAGCCACGTCGGCAACCTCCGGGCGCACCGGTGAAGGCAGTGGCTGAACCCAAGGCAAGCCGCGGTTCAGGGTCGGAGGCTCGCGGCCCGTTGCGAAGTCTGCTAGATCGACGGCGGTGCCCACGGTCCT